>JAANSM010001091.1:1609-20883 GCA_036850725.1 Orchesella villosa | reverse complement strand
ACAATGCTTACATATAAGTATTTATGAATGTATGCAAGTCGGTTTGCTTGCTTTTCATGAATATTTTCCAACTTTAAATATAATGTGCACCTACTGCAACTACCTACCACCCTAATATTGCTTTCGACCAAAAAAACTCAAGAAAATTTTAAGCAAAGTTAGTTGGTTGGTATAATGTTGGGTGAGTGCAGAGGTTCCTGTTTAAGTGCACCTGAAAATATTTTAGAACTTATGCATCATTCGTTTTTTCAGCTAAACTTTCTTTTTGTGTGGGCCGATGCTTTTCTAATGAGTTTATAAATGACGTATAGCTTTTGCATTGATGTTGCTTGCTAGTTAAGAAACGTAGGGAGAACTAGATAGATTCGGTAGTGCAATTTCATCATAGAAATGCATCATTCCTGCACTCAACTCATTTTTATACCAACTGACTCCCTAAACGTCAAATGGGAAAAGTTTGGAGAGCATGCGTGGAATGGGAAAAACTGAGCTAGAGTTGGATAATTGCTTTGGCCGCTGGGATTCTAATTTCATAATAATAAAGTGCGCATAAAAGGGAGATGAAACTACTTTGTGCATCATATGGATCACGAATAATAGTTACATCAGAGATGGAGATTGACACTAGCTAGCTGTGTTTAATTTAATTTATTTACAACACTAAATGCTGGGAGATTCTCATGGCAACTGGTAATATTAAAACGTATTCATGTAGCTACTGGAGAAGAAATGGCTAAAAACTGAACCCACCCGGATTTAATATGATGATGGTGCAAAAGATAAATGTAAATTCAACTTTCTATCCAATTTTTGGCGAACTGAGAGCGAACATGGAGAGTTAGTATGACATAACGAAAAAGAAATGTATGCATGAAAGCGTAATCATCTCATCACGGATGGGAAATCAAGCACATACTGGAGAAGCAGAAGGTAATACCAATACCGCAGTCCTTCTTCTGTGTGAAGTGAAAAAGAGAGAATGGAAGAGAGAGAGAGAGAAGACGCACAAAATATGCAAGAATATATGTATATCCTGGGCTAAAAGAAAGCTGTGTGAGTGGAAGACAAGGAAGGGAAGAGAGATGCTTGTGGTTTTAATAGTTTTCCTTGAGACTCTCTGAAATCATGCATCTCATTACACTTATCTCTTGAATAGAGAGCTCTAGAAGTGAGAAAATATGGTCATTATCTAGAAGCCTGAAAGTTAAAATCCATCAGTGGTAACCTGGTTGGCAAATAAGCCTGAAGAGCCATTCAAGAAAGTGTCGTTCAATACATAACATGTTCAGAGAGCATCCACGTACTTCCTCCTCTTCTCCGATCCCATTTAGCGCATTCAACCATATCTTTTTCCTATCACCGCATACCTACCTTCAATTTGCCTTGCCCATTGTTGTAACCATTCATCTTCTTATACTTAATATATTTTATCTGTATGGCTGCTTCCCTTCTGCTGAGATTGGTGTGGTCACGTATTTAGTGCGGGAAAACAGGCATGATAATGCCATTTCAGTTAATATTACCTTCCTCATTTTGATGGGGGAACCTTTGTCAGTGACCCAATCCTTACAGTTTCTATAGCGAAAGGAAATTACGCTGTATTAATTTTAACTGTTCCACTTCCTCATACCACCAACCAGTGAGACTATTGGGTTTGTCTGTCTGTCCAAGGAGAAAGACAACTTGACATTGATAGAAAGTAATCAATTCGACGATAAAATTTCACTGCTTTTCTCGTGCCACACTGATTGGAAGATTTTTATCAAAGTCTACAAGTCATAGACATGTAGGGGAACCCTCGACCTCCATTTTCTAATTGCCAACTTTATCAAGTCATCCTAAATATATTTATTGCTGATAATATTTGGCAATAACATGTATACCTAAATTAATTTAAATCAAAGTTCGTTCCGCAGGAAATGAGAAGCCACAATTGAGGGAGACGACTAAATACAGGAGAAAGTCTATTTGAAATAGCTCTTATGTCTCGCTAACTAAGTCACTGTCTAACTTCTCTCTCGCTCTCTCTCATCTTATGTATTCCGTTTCGTCTTTCACTCGCCCAAAACATGTGAAAACCAGACATACAAATCCTCTGGAAGCACTCATCATCCTACAAAGGAAATCCAACAAAACTCTTGTGAGAAGCGCTTATATTTCATTTGCAGATACAACTTGAGCTCCATGGTTAGTGCTTCGAGCACACGAGGACGAAATGGTAAAATTGAATAGAAGAGAAGAACCCATATATGATGATGATAAAGCATTGTAGACACTTCCGAGTTTATCGGACCACGAATTGGAAAAAGAAAGCGTTCTGTCTGTCTCTATGAAGGAGGATGAGATTACATGACATCGTTCGCAGATACTCTCTCCTAGAAATCCTATCCCGCTAACCTCGCACTTGATTGTCACGGATGGAGTGATGTTATAAAATGACTACTACTTATGATTATGAAACCTCCCACCATCATTCGCAAGTATACACAAGGAAGAGGAGAGTTGAGAGCCTGTGTGCTACCTAGATTTATATCAAAATATAGCCCACGTTCGTCGGCTGATGGTGGTGATGATGAGGATGATGATGGGTCTTGAGAATACGGTTGTATTAAAATCTTTTTCCTGCTTCTGGCAAGCTAGATATCAATAGTTTTGAACGGGTTAGGTTAGCTCAGCTGAAGAAGCTGAAGTCATTGTGGTGATGATGAGGATGATGATGGGTCTTGAGAATACGGTTGTATTAAAATCTTTTTCCTGCTTCTGGCAAGCTAGATATCAATAGTTTTGAACGGGTTAGGTTAGCTCAGCTAAAGAAGCTGAAGTCATACAGGGTGTCATGGTGAATAATTCGTTCCGAATTGCTGTGAGAAATGATGTTGGCCAACTTATTCAACAAACTCAATTTCATTCTATGTATATACCTTTATATACACCGAGGGAAATTTACAGTTTGCAAACCTAATTTCCGAACATAAGAAAGATGTTGATGGGAGTTGTGTATATAAGAAGTGCTTCCGTGTTATGAACCGGGTCATGTATATAGTTAAGTATATATAATATGTATGTATTCTATGTAACACCAAAAGTACACGCTGTGGGAACAAATTTCATGCTACCAGAACACAATGGATCAAGATACCACGTTATAATTTCTCAATGCCCAGTGACTAACTTGCCTTGCCATCGTCGTGCTGCCATATAATGTGCTGACTGGAATTTAAGAACAGTTATGGAACGAGCATACGTCCATACGTGAGGAAGGCAAGATAGAATCGAGAAGTAGGGCTCCTTCCAAGCAAACTCTTGTGGCCGAGCAGTTAGGGGAAATGAGTCCCTCAAGAGTCATTTCTGAATATTTCCGAGATGGCTAATCAAACCCCAAGCTGACATTGCTATAGGGACCAAAGAACTAAGAGTCCGTTCCTGATACTTCGTCCCAAGCATGCATGCACATCCATTCTATGAGCTAGTGCTAAGTATTATCGCATTTCCTGGATTTTGGATAGCACTTTCAAAAGATATTGGTCTCGACCCAGCCCACACATACAGGAAACAATATTTATAACGCCTATATCTACAAGATGGAAACGTAGCAATCACTTCATCAACCACTTTGCTGCTTTCCAGGATACGAACACTTTTATAAACCTTGTGTAAATATGTATTATATTGGTGTATAAGTTATAAAATATTCCATCAACTCTTGAGAAACTAGGAGTCAAACAACTTCCCCTTCTTTATAATCCTGTTAGTGAAATAACTAGTCTGACAAGTACAGTGCAAATATGCAAATAAATGTAGATCGTTTATTTGAATGTGAACTGTACTACAAGAAGAGCACGCCAACTTGTCAGTTTTCTTTATAATCCTGTTAGTGAAATAACTAGTCTGACAAGTACAGTGCAAATATGCAAATAAATGTAGATCGTTTATTTGAATGTGAACTGTACTACAAGAAGAGCTAGCCAACTTGTCAGTAGCATATTAAAGATAAATGATGGTGCAGCTGCAGAATGCACCTTCTTATTTCATATTTTAGTCGCTGTCTCTTCTACTTCAACGACTTCTAGTCTATTCACAGAAAACTTATGAAACAAAGAGAAAGCAATTGCGGAAAGTAATTTTACAGAAATCTACTAGGCTACCATTTGGCTAAAATTGTAGGTCATCTAAAGGGAAAACTGTTATTGTCCAAGTCCAATCGTCGAACTACTTATACAAGGAAAGAATACATTTAAAACTGGCTACTGAATCAACCTGCCTTAACGTCTTTTCCGTCTAAATATTAAGCCAAGTTTGTTCAATACTAACCGCTTCGAGCACAATACACTTTGGGCGTATTAACGGACAATCGATTGTAGTTTTTGGCAATATCATTTTTTGTTCAATCCAAACCTGTCAAAGGTGTCATTTAGTTTGGGCCCAATCCCATAAATTGAAATTTATTGATGAACATTGGAACCGCTGTTTGTAATGCGAATAAGCAAGCTGCTACCTATTGGGGTTTGCTATCTGGAGCTAAACGAGAGTTTCAAGGTTTTGCTGCTGTTTCTTTCACGTCTGGCGTACCTACCTCCGCTTCTACTTTCTGGAGAGAATACTTGAAGCTTTTTCGTTGTTGAAAGAAATTTGAAAAAATGAAAGAAAAAAGTTAAGAGAAATTTGGAAATTTTTCCGCGAGTAAAGAATGACTTTTGCAGAAAAAAGAAAGCATACTAAATGTTGTTTGTCCAAACAGCCATCCAAACACAGATACATAGTATCACGTGCACTTATACATAACAGTTTCTTTCGCATTTAATCAACTGTTAGTTAATCAGTTGCGTCTTCATAAACTGAATTACCCATATTTTAGTTGTGACATCAAACGTTAACAGTGAACAAAAATTCCCTGGAGCCTCTTTCCAGAAATTCACATTACAGAAGTAAAAAAGCTCAAAGAATTTGAAAATTTGTATGAAAACTTTCAAGGATACAACTAACGTTATGCAAGCACTACTTTGTATATTATGCAGTAATTTATTCAATGTACTTGACGTTAACTGAATGTACCTTCGGCTGTAACTCACTCCCACGAAGTTTACTACTGCTAAGTTTATTCAAATGTCATTTCTCACACTGAAAAATCTCAGCAATAATAATAACAATAATAACAGACATTTGGGTCGCTCCATATTTATTAGAGGTGTGTGCTTGCATATATTGTAAAATGGATGTACCTACGTAGTTATAGTACAAGAGACAAACTTGTATTCATCTTGTCTCCTTATGTATACACAACTAAAGTACTTATATTATCCCAAAAAATAGTTTGAACAGGACTGATACATATTCCCATTTGATGTTGAGACATCAAGTTCCCCATTGTCGACTTGCATCTTGTGTGTATATGTGTGTTTTACTAAAGTACGAAAACGCTTGTATGGATTATATCGACAAAAAGTCCATGAGCGTACTGAATCTGTCTCTTTCGTCGTGGTAATATTAGTAGAGAAGAAAGCATTCTTTGCTCACAATGGGAGAAACGAGTGGAGTATGAGCATCCGCCCGACTAGAGGATTTTAGGTAACCTATGTGTCTTTTTAAGTAAAACTTTTATGCCTACTCGTCCATCTTGCAAGTCATTCCTTTATCCTTCTCTTCCAACGACGAATACTTTTTTGCAGTCGCATTACTTCTATTGCTCTTACCACCACTACTTCCCTGCCATTCTTACATTTACCCATGCTGGTGAAACTAATGGTTGAATAGCTAGGCAAAGCATATATATATATTCTTATCCACCGTGTGTGGCTTCGGTTTAACAAGGAGGAAAGAGAAAAGGAGAAAGAGCGAGAAAATGCCTGTTTTTATAAGGGAAAGTGGAAATAGGTAAAATAATAATATGGGCAGAGTAAAGTAGAGGACTTCAAAAATAAGATCAGAGTTATTCCTCCCTGCCTCTATTCTCTATCGTTTGCAGAATCCCTTGTAGTCACTAAAAGAAAGTCTCCCATTTATTGTAGAAATGTGTGCATGCAAGTTCGCCCTCCATGCAGCCAGTCAAGCTCTCTATCCTATTGTATGTATATATGCACATGTTATGCCTTTTTTACTTCGATAATACACATCCAAGTATCGAATCGACTTGAGGAGCCAAGGAGAGCAGCAGGGGAAGAGAAAAAAAAGTAGTGTAAGATGCATATTTATTCGAATCATGCGGCCAAAGTGTGTGCTACATTACTTCGGACCATTTTTACTTTTATCCACTCATTTCAGAAATACATATTCACTCACTTTACTCCACGACTCTACTCCGCTTCCCTAACCCAAAACCATAGCAATTCACTTGTGAGCAGTTTGAGGAATAAACCTGGGTCGTACTTTATAAGTAATCCTTCTCTCACTGTCCCCCACTATCTAAGTACTACCATGTAAATATATATATATATGCATATACCGTTGTGGAAGCACTTACACCACCACACTCTCTCACTAGTTATGCTCATTCCTCATCTACTTCAATAAGTTAAAATCTGCTAACATTCCAGCTCCCATGCCCCATACTTACCCATCAACCCGTGTACATGTCAACCGTATATAACCGCTTTCAACAAAAATTGCATGGGCCACTGACTATGTTATTTTTATGTGAAAATATGCCATACTCAACACTCAACATGTACCCAGACGTGACTTTCGTGCTCCCAGAAAAATCTACACAAATTAGACTTTCTTTCACTGCACACACACACACACATTCATATTAGAACAGGGGCACAAGTACTTGAGCCCTGCATTTCTTTTTTTGACGTATTGTACGTACTTGCATCCTTTTATTAAGATACATGAAAGATTTGCCCTGGTGTATGTACTTAATATACCTTTTCAGCTAATGCCACTGCTGATGCTGCAGGAGTACAAGAGATATTGACATCGTATAGTATTGTATTATATTGTATGTGTGTATAAAGTATTAAGCTGAAGTTAAAACGGTGCCTTTGGTTAGGCTACATTGACAGGGTTTAACTTTGTGGGAGTAGGAATGTTTAAAGACTAATTTTCTTAGGAGATGTAATGGAATAGAAAAAAAGAAAAGGAAGAAAGAAATCAAATAAGATGGTTTCAAGTGACTTTTTGTACAAGGACAAGGACTCCACAACTGCTTTGAATACTGGTTAGAAAATACTTGACAGAATTACTTATTATGCGGCTTCATGCATGCAGCCATATTCACCAACCAGACCAGAATATAACATCAAATAGTATGTTCTCGATGGTTCCAATGACTAGCACTAGAATATTTCACTCACTGAGCTTTTACTGCTTTCAACTTTTTTCCCTATAATAACTCAAAAGGATTTTGCGTTTGCTAAATCGTCCAATTTTTTTCATTCCTTTATTTACATTTCATCCTCGTACAGCCAAACGCAGCAGCAGTAGGAGCATATTTTACTTTTTTCTCTCTCTTTCTGTAATGCTCCCTTTTCACACAGACCAAACCCCTACTCCAACTAGGAAACTACAAGTAAGTATCTTGTTCTCATGAATTTGCTTATCCCATTTTGTCCTAACTACACACAACTACGTCGAATCCAAAAGAAATCACTTTCATCTTCATCCCCAACATTTTTTTTGTTCTCCAAAATATAGGATACATTAATATTATATGGTTTGTAGCATGAAATTACAGGACACTGGAAGAAACCAACAAGATTGTAAGCAAGCAGAATGGCACGGGAAATGTTGTGAACAAGAAGGCAAGGGACATGTTTGTAGTGAGAGCAAGCAAGTGAAAGGCCATTTTTTTGCAAACTCCGAGAGAGCTTAGCCTATATTTGTCTCTCTCACAGTCCGTCAGCCACTGAGCAGTACAGACTATTTTTTTTCAACAACTCCCACAGTTCCTGTTTGTCGTACTACTTGTATCACTGCTCATCTTGCCGAATTCTATGCAGCCATTTTCTTTACTATAATATAAATGTGCTTACTACACATCTACTCCATTCCATCTTCATTTGTTAAAAGACAAAAGGGTTATATGTGCATATAAACAAGTTTACGTAACTAGCTAAATGTTGGAGAAGCCAGAGGGAACAAGATGAAGAAGAGGAACGACGACAACAGTGAAACTGCCGCCGCCGTGTACTACCCAATTTCTTTTTTTCAGTAGGAAAAATGTAGAAAAGAATAAGAGTCAAAGACAAAGTGAAAAAGTAATGCATGTACATACATAAATATAGCGGTGGACGTATACTTAATAGCTCTGTTATAGTGGAGAGATCCTTATGAAATAGTAGTGGCTGTCTTTTTAGTTGCCCTATCCATAAACATACGTACATCTACACAAATATATTTATTCGCCCGAGTGCAACTCAGGATCCAGCCGTAATGATCAAATTTAGTTTAAGAAATTGTATACAATTATATAGAAATGTAGAAGAACGAGTTTCATCCATCAGTTCCTTTTGTGATGTTGCAGCAAGCTGGGTTTACTCGTGTCTTTGAGCATATTTCATTGAAGTAATAGATGGAATTCTTGTTCCCTTTTTTCTTTCTCCATGGTAGTCTTCCATCATGTCCCAGGGTTGCCTTCATGGAATCACCCAGTGTTAAAGTGTTTTGTACATAACGCTGCAGCATACAGGAACTGTGGGAAACCCTCACGTGCATTTATGTGTATACTAACAAGTCATTTTGTTCCTTACCGTATATACACAAAAGTAAAAAAAATACATATTTATACCTAGATAGTTACTAACATACGTACTGTCATACTTACGTCTTTAGCCCTAAGATGTTCTTTTTTCGCCCTAGTTTTTATTGTAGCGGTGTATGCGTGTGCAAAACGAAATAGTAGTGTGTGCAGCAATATATTTCTATGTTAGTACATGTAATAACCTAATATCTATTCAGGAGAAAGCCCTTTTTATTCTTGAGCTTTGAGTAAAAGATGGTAGCGTAGTTTATACATAATCTCGTGTGTTGCTTCTCCTTCCGTTCCTTTGCCTTTACCAACAACGACTTCGTTAACAAAAAAGGTTCATTTCACTTATGCAGTTTTTGTCCATTTTAAGAAGCAAACATTTTTTTCCCTTTCACACATTTTCGTCTCTGTTTCTCGGAAAAGGAAACGAAAGAGTCAGCACTACACATTCTCATTTCACGTCTTATGTATGTTATGTAAACTATCTGAGAATGGAAACCCGTGTGTGTGAATATGTTTGTGTAGAGATGCGTTTTTTGGCTTCTGAGATGTCCTCCAATTCCTAGCTCATCTCAGGAGCTCAGCGGGGCAGAAATGAAGAGTAAAGAGTTCCTTTGCCAAAACAACTAGAAATTGAAAAACGAGCGGTGGACTCACAAGACTCCTAAGAAAAACGGCGATTACAGGTTCTACCATAAATGTTCTCTTTTACTTTCCTACCATATCGTTACTTTACTTTTGGAGACAGTTGCACCTTCCAAAGAATTGAACTGAAGATGGAGAGCAAGAAGCTTTAAATTATATGCTTATATGCTATATATACACATGTATAGGCATGTCGTAAGTTACGTTAAAAAGATCTTAAAATACAAGCCATATAAATCGGTTGACAGTTCCACCAAACTGGCAAAGAATAATGGTGAAACGCCCAGGTATGTAGTTACCGGTGCTTTAAAGGGAGCTCGTAACTAATTTCATCTAGCTCACACTAACTTGTAACTCATAAATCTGATGCTAACGGATCCTTAAAACAAGGTACTAAAACTTATCACGGCATTAGAAATACAAATTTTCGGGGTGTTATGACCTATTTAAAGAGTCCCTTTATGGGCTATGTCATAGCAGTAAATAATTTGATACTGAATTAAAGAGGTAGAAATTATTCATATTTATCAAACTGGCAACCATTTTGGCAAACATTTTACATACCTAAAACAAACTGGACGGCATAGTGTGTAAAATAAAAACATAGTGAATTGAATGTACAAGGTTTCCTTTGTCCGCATTTCCCCTAATTAATACTTAAAGCAGAGCTATTAAGCATTAGTAAAGAGTGAGATGATGATACCAAGTTGGAAGTAGGGAAATGTAAGCGATCAACTGCAGGAGTGTTAGCGGAGATGAGAGCGTGTGTGTGCTCATCTCCTCCAAAATACGCTTTTACTAAACGAGCAAGGAAAATGTGTTACTATTAGAGCTCCACATTTTTCCTTACAAATTGCAACTTCTTTTTATTGAATGCGTCTACTCCAGCTACTTTCCACCATTCCCTAAGTGCGACAATAAAAATTCTGGCGATAAATAAACTTTTTCTCCGCTTTAAACTCCGGACAAGGACTCGCTTCTGTAGCCACTGGAGCTCTTTGAATGGAAGAGCATTGGCAAACAAAATGCAGTTATCCCATAATATTGAAGTATGTCCTAGAAAGGTTTCCTACTCGTCCTAAAAACCCAAAATCCTTACGTGGTCCACTGACCAAAAGAACAGTATGCACTTACCACTTACGGTATTATGGTAATAGCCTTAGGTAAAGAACAAGTGGGTATAAGTGCAGACCACCACGTTGGGATTCTGATTCATGAGAAAAACAGTTGACCGAATAAAAGGCTTGTGTGTCGAGCAACTCCGTAAAAAAGGAGCAGAACAAATAAAATGTCATAATTTGTTGGTACACTTTGTGATGGCGAAACTCAAACTGATGCGTGTTTAGGAATGCATCAAACGTTACACTATTCACCAGTTGGCTGCATAAATTCACTTGAACTCTCAATCTTTAGATAAGTAACGTCAAGTCAATCACCCTTCCATCTCTGCAAGGCACTGGAATGCTTGTGAGCATATTTCGAAATACTCAGCACACAACTAAGCCCACTCCTCTAGGATGTTGTTATTTTCCTCTCAGAGAGAGTCACTAGGTTTTGTAGATTGTGTAGGAGGATGACAGTGGTTAAGCTATTCCGCGACAAGCACGGCAGTAGCAAACGTGTTTTCAATGCCCCAATCCAAGCGTGACGGGCTTTTAGGTAGTACAATAACTGGAATTTGTTATGCCACATCATTTGGCGAAACGGAGACGAAGCCAAGTCAAGTATAAAGCCTAAAAGTCTCTAAACCGTCGTCCTTCCACAACATCTGAATGAGTTGCTTTGTATCACGTCGTTTCAACCAGTTTCATCACATCATATTACCCATGTTATTATTGTTATGGCGCATAAAAAAGGCTCCACAAAAATAAAGTCACTTTCAGTCAAACTTTTTTTTTCAAGGGGGAAACAAGCGATACTTTCTCTCTTTTCTTTTTCTGTTTTGCACATTCTATTAGGCAAAAGTGTGGAGTAGAAAGGGAGAAAAGTGTACTGTTTGAGTCAGTCATCAAATCTAGAAAGTCGGCAGTATATACTGGAGCACACTCGCACTAGCTCAGCTCAACTCTACTAATGCTGCTGGGGATGGCCCTTATTCCACTATATACGACTTTTCTTGACTACTTGGAGTACTATTACCACTACTTTTTTTCTTCTTCAACGAGGACATCTCACAAAATGCTCCGCTTTTCCAATGTCACTACGACTTCGTATTACTGTGACAAAATGGTATGATCCTGGGCTCTAATGTTGCTGCAGAACGAAGGAATTGGAAGAACGAATGCTCCAAGTTTTTGTTTCTATTTGCTCCAGTCTCTCTCTCTCTCTCTTTCTCACTCACGCAGAGAAATGTATGGGAAGAGTTAGCTGAATTACCGTAAAATAGCGCAAATGTTGGATCCAAATAGAAAAGGAGAGAACGAAAGCGAGAGAAAAAAAGAGGATCACTATTGTATTCCTAAAACGAGTTTAAATTATTGCCTACTGTCTCTACCAGAAGGGAAAGAAACAAGAGAGCCGTAATAATAGGAGCTGATAGGAGAATATAAACATATAGGCGGTTGTTTAACCAGCTCTTTGGACCTTAGTAGCTGAATACGCGACGACCGCTCATGTAAAATGAATGTTGATTAAAATTTGACGGTGAGCACCACCATATGTCGTAGCTTATCTATACGGTTTATGTGTTGATGTCAACCGATAATGGGAATTGGAGCTAATCGTAACACAGTGTGTATGAGCCGAGACCCTTTTAACTCAACACAATTTCCCTTTCTCCCGTGTTGAATTTAAAAAAACGATGTTTTTTTCTAAGGTCATTTCATTACCTCCTATTTGGAACGTGAAACATCAACAACTTTCTCTTTATTGAAGCGCATGTCATTCATTCATAGAGCAGGAAGCAGAATTGGTATATAATTTTGTTTCGATTTTCCGCCAATGGTTAGGATTGCTACCTTTTAATTCACGACGTAGGTTTAGTCAACTTTCAATTATGTTTTCATTTCAATACATAAATCTATATGTACCCATTACAAAATAGGAAAAGTTGGCTTTATTACTTTCGAAAATGGTTGTAGACATGTATGTGTGCAATGTAAGTATGTATCTAGTTATTATACAAAAACAGTGAAACTTTTAGTGCGTTTCCAAAAATGTTGTTTTCGTTTCTCCAGCTCTTGTGACTCTGCCTTTTCTTCATCCCTTCTGCCGAAAAACTCATAAACAGACAAAAAATGTCACAAATAAAAATCGTGCTTTTCATTCATTCATATATTCATCCAACTATCCATGATAATCAAAGGGAAGAAATAGGACATCAGTCTTGCGGAAGTGTTCCCCGGCTGACAGTTGCCCATTTATTTCTGTCAAATCTACCTTCTCCAAATCTTTTGTAATGAGTCCCGATGGAAAGATCTGCTATCACAAAGTTTTGTCAACTTTCTTTCCCTAAAGTTTCGTTTTTAGTGAGTAAAAAGAGATGCCATGATCATGATATGCTTTATTTGTGTAGAGAAAATTCATATGTGTCGAGCAGAGAGAAATAATTTATAGGTGAAGGGAAGCCTATGTTCATGTATACTTTATTATTTCTATATATCCTTCCCGTTTCCTCCTCTTTCTCTCTCTCTTTCTGTATAGACCAATTACGATGGAAGTCTGAAATTAATTTTCTATACTTACAATATATAGCATCTAGCACACCATCCCGTTTCGCTGAAGGCGACCACCAAAAGGACTTTTACTAGTCACAGTCGCGACTACAACTTTTCACTGAAATGCTCCCGAAATAAAAGAAAAACCTGATTGTGACAGAGTTTTTGTGAGAATTCTAATACATTCTACTAATGTATACTATGGATGCCTACGTTATTCATAATCTCAAAAGTAAGACGACTCGAAGCCTCATGTACTACTAGAGCACGATACAAAACTCATTCAGCATGAGAGAAAAGACATATACACATTGGGAACCATCACCACCTAGCACCACACGCTGTGCCTATTGATTTATAAATCCTACAAATCAGACAAATATGCTTTATACCACTGTGTAAGCAGCTTAATCAGATTTCTTCCATTAAATACAACATTCAATTCATGTGTTGCACAATTATAGATGACTTAGATGAGGATTCGTCATTGTCTTCTCTGAGCAGTTATAGCTAGCTCTATTGTTCTTTTACTTTCCACTTCCTTCCTCAGTTAACTTTCTCCTGGAAAAGGTACGTAGCTACACATGCACACAAATGATATAGAGAGAAAAAGGAAAGAAACTAGCAACTAACGAGAAGAGCAAAAGACCCTGTTTTGGAGCGTGGAGAGTAGTGCTAAACGCACAATATTTTCTCTTTTTTTCCTTTCTCTCCAAGAGAAAATCGGACTTACACGCAATACAACACAATCTCACAATCACAGTATGCAAATGCAATCGAAGAGAAAGCCAAATAGTTTGGAGGAAGCATTAAAGGATATACACAAAGTTAATTGTAACTCTCAATCTATGTGGAAATGCAGGCATGCATAGAGTGGCAGGTCTGGCAGCAGCACTTGTCTTCAATGCAACACAACATAACACACAACACATACTTTTGACTTGCAACAAGAGAAAGCAGTTGTTGTTACCATTTGGTTGGTGTAGCGTGGTAGAAGAGAGAGTATAATGTAAACACTCTAAAATATGTACATCGCTTACGATTAGTAGCATACAGCTGTTCTGTTCCTTACTCACCCAGGCACGTATGTATCCCTCCAACTTTTTTTTTCTCGAGGAATGCTGAAACCTTGCATTTATGTAGATGTTGAGAAAGTGAGAGCGAGAAGCTACTACAAAGGGGGAAGAGAAAAGATGGTTCATAAGGAGAAGTTAAAGTAGTAAACATAAACATGCTTGCATACACAAGTACACTTTTATTTATGTATGCATCCTATTTCAACTTCTTCTCCCTCGTTTTTTTTTCTTTCGTTTTGCATTCTCTGTTATCCTACTAAATCCTCGTTGCTAGCTTCTTTTTTTTCTCTCTCTCTCTCTCGTTTCGTTCCTTCAGTCATCCATTTTCATGAGCCCTTATCTATCTTCCTGAACAAGCTCCGTGTTTCGTTATTCCAATCACACCAGAATGAACGAATGTCACCATTTTCTCTGTCTATCTACATGGGAAAATGTAAAACCCAAAACACGACATGTACTTCTGTTTCTCTATATTCCTTCGCTATAGCATTCAAAGTTGACATGCTTATTGCATCTTAGGAAGGATCTACCAAATATTCCATTTCCTAAGCAATAGATTTGTTAACAAAACAAGTTGATGAAGATAATCAGATGTAAGATGGAACAATAACTCACACACGCCAAAGATACATATCTAAACGTGCACATATCTATTATAGGTACCATACTACATGCTAATGCCTACCTTCACTGCTTTGACTGACATAATGTCAATCCTCTAAAAACTTGAAAATTACCAAGGTTTAAAGGGAGTACAAAAATTATTTTCATATTCGACAGATTCCTTCCCCTCTCTCATCTTAAAATCCCTAAATGTAAATAACCTTGAGGCAGATTTTGGCAGAGATGCGTGAAATACGCTTGGGACTCGCAATACATTTTGTAACTGATTTTTCAGCCTTCGTTACATCCAGCCCTAGCAATAATAATATATTCCATTGGAGCGACAGAGATGTAATATTATGGGCTGATGGCGATGATGATACTTTCATCGAGATGCTAACAGAAATGTGATGATGATGATGAGGATGGTGGTGGTGTGGAGATGTTGACGGAAGTGAAAAATAATGTTATTCTTTGGAAGCTTCAACTGCAATATTAATCCGCGTTTTCTTTCCTCGATTATCTGATGCTTGTGAGTGGATAGAAGGGAGAAAGGAATGAACGGAACTCTAACTTCTTATAAGAGGAAGAAGAAAAGGAATGAAGGTTGAGACGGTTGTTTCCATAACCTGAAACTTGCAGATAATGAGGAATTTACATAATGTTATTGCTGTGGAAATAATAAGTTCGTTTACCTTTCTTCTTGGGTGATAGGAGTAGAAACCTGGGAGTATATAGTTGGATAGAAAGGATAGAAACGGGATGATGATGATGATGGGAGGAAGGAAAAGATTTAAGAGAAACAGCAAGACGAGAAGGTTGGCTAAAATGCAATGAAGGGACGAGACGTATGTATACTTTGTGCGTCGAGTAGTCACCGCTTCTTCTCATGCTCTCTTAGACATTCATTAACTCCCATTCTCCCTAGATTCTTATTTCCTTGAGCTAAAGTAAACTGTGGAAGGAAAGAGTCAGGCAACTGTTGTTCTAATATTCATCTTGTTGCAACCTCAATCTAAATCCATACCTTTATACATACATGGAAATTATTACATCCTATGTTGAAACTTGCCTTTTTTACTATAAAATTATCATCATAAGCTTGGGACTCGAGGCAACACCAACCAGTGAAGAGCAACAGTATATAGATACATTTATACAAGAGTGTGCCATCTAACATTTATCTATATTTTAACGCATCTACCCTATCCAAATTTTTCAAAGCTTACTAGATTCCTTCCTTCCTGTAATATTCTTTAGTGTAGGTTGTTTCAAGGAGACTAGAAATTCATCACTTTATTGCCACTGAGAAAAATCTAATATAAAGAAGAGAGAGATATGTAGTAAGAAAGAAAAACAGAAGCCCAAAGTTGCGAAATGATGTAAGCGACTAGTTGTTGAATGAGTATAATATCCAACTTCCAACTAGATCAACCAGTTTCTTATGATTTGTCCTTTGAGTATCTTACCTCCCACGCAATGAGGATGTAGTAGAGACATTTTTATCAAAGAATTATCAACTCTGCTTACGCTCATAATGTCCAATAAAGAGATGAGACAGATAACCACATTTTATTGGATACGGAGAGTGAGTGGCAGAATTAAACGTGGCGGATGGCATTCGTCTTGTTGATGTCGATACAAACGTTGGCACTTACAAGCCTTATGTTGACTCAAGCGGAAGGAGTGGGATGCTTGGAAAGAAATCTACTTTTGAAATCGGTTATCATCCCAAACACTGATTATGCTGCACAAACAGACACAACGTCGGCAAACAAGAGGCTTAGAAGCAAATTATTTCTGCAATTTGGCTATAATAAATGGGATGAATTTGTAAGGCAAATTGGATGTCTACCCACTATATATTTGCATGCTTTTCTTGATGTGGGACGGCATAATGAATGGTAAACATAGAATTTAGTCAGTCCTTTCTGATTTCTTTCCACTTGATGCTTTATAGGCTTGAGGAAACGATGCATGAAAAGTTTTTCATTTCCTTTCTCTTCTAAGAACCCAAGTTGCAAGCACAAATTTTAAGCTCCAAACTCGTCTCTAATGTACAACTGTTTGGCGTGCCTAGCCCTATAAAATACGGATGTCAATATTGTTCTGATGTTTACTGACCGAAGCAAGTTTTCATCTTGCTTTAGCCTGTCACCTATTTCCTGTGTCTTCTATTGTGCTTGTCAACCAGTTAAACAAAGCCTTATTTGGTGGGTGTCGGACAGGCTAAACAACGAGTGTAAGACCTTATCAGGTTTGTCATTGGTGGAAGTGACAAGAGAACATGAAGCGACGAAACAGGCGCCTCTCTTCCTTCTAGGTTTCCTACCACGTTAAGTTTACGATGAGCAAGGAAAAGGTAAAAATAATGGGAAACTTTGGAAGAAAACCTTAATCATCATCATGCTTTGAAAATTCATTGTGTGAGCATAATACACTAGTTTTTTGGCTTCAACAATTGGTATCCAAACATTATATACATCGTTATATACTTAATATGGCTATGTTAATGAAACGAAATATGACATGAATCAGCATTTCTTGTGACAGTGGATTGGAACACACAATAGCCATGTAATGCGATGAACTTCCGGAACATGAAGCATTTCATACACACTTAAGCTTGTGTTGTAGTTGAAGGTCGGACAGCGCAGTTCTGATAACTTCGTTTGTGACACACACCAAGCTTGTAATCAGAATTAGCTGTTGGTGTGCTAAGTTTTGCTAGAGAGATGAAGTTTTTGTAGTTGTTTACATTCAAAGTTTTGTGACATGAACGGACTCAGTGAGTAGTGGTAATGACAGCAAGAAAAACTATGTAATGTACGAACGTACCACCATACTACCACATACAAAATATTTTATCAACACTCTTAAGTCAAGGGCACTATTACTAGCATTCCTGCTCCCCTGCTTAAATGCTCATTCCACTAACACTTGCATTTTAGTTATTGCATGACAAGCATTAAAAAAAGTACTTCAGGCAGTTTGCCAACTTGTTCTCCCCATATTTTCCTGTCATCCACATGTTTTTTTCATGCACGCAGTATTAAGTACTCAGTCAACAAAATTTAAAATGTTTCATTTCCTTCAGTCAACGTTTTGTTGGGGATTAAATATAACAAAAATAAAGCGAGTTTAATAATCAACACGTACTAAAGTGTAATGTTGTTGGCAGTCGCACCTACCTATTACATTTCTCACACTTTCCCATAAACACTTGTTTTTTTTACGAAAGGAAAAGTCATGTTGACTTTAATTAATTGTCAGTTAGTTTCGATTGTATTAATAAGCTAAGGTCGACTTACGCGCTATAGATGGAAAGAGTGAAAGCGAATAATATTAATGAGCCCAGTGGGTATCGCTGATCTTTCACTTGTGGTGATGATACCGTGTAGAGAAGCCAGGGAAAATGGAATGCTGAAGCAAAGTGTAGTATATATATACTATAAAAGAATGTTATATATTGCATTGTATTAAATTCTTACCTGGCATGCATCCAAACCGCCAATCGCCTCAACGAAATTCCCCGTGCCGGCAAGAGCTCTGAAATTTGCAAAGTCTTTCTATGTATTATATTGCATTGTGAATTACATTTGTTTTCGAATTTTAACCAAAAGCTCGCAACATATTAATTTCCTAGTATTTTAATATAACATGTTGTGTACCACCTCTTTTATGTATTGATTTTCATTTTGTAACTTTCTCTCAAAGCTTTCCCCATTTTTTATTGGATGCCGAAAAGAAACCCCCTGCTTTCAAGCTCAAATGGCCTCCATTTCCAAGGAATTTATGAACAGGTTTTTGCTCTCTCAGATTCAAACCAAATGCATATGCCATGTTGCGCAATAAAAAGGATTCCTTTTTTGATGCACAGCAACTTTTCACAGTTTTTATTCGCTATTACAAAAGGGTATAAGTAATAGCCTTTTGTGATATGCCTTGCTTTATTATTCACAGTCATCATTATCATCATCTAATGTCATCTGTATAAAAAAAAACTTGTGATAAGGCTAAACTTTTCTCTTTGGATAACGATATCTTTGGAGTAATTTTCAAAGTTTTATCAACTTAAGATTTTTGTAACCTTTGCCATGTCTGGCACTGGGATTGGTAAGCTTCCACTATCTTATTCCATTACAAGTCTCCATGTTTTCTGAGAAGAAATCCGTTGGCCAACTTTTATTCCTGTTATATGACAAACGTATTATATCAATAAGGAGGCATCGACGGTGCACACTGCTATATACTCTACGCTGCTCCCGTTTCTCAGAGTATATCAATGTATATTATGATAAAGTTGGGCATTACTACTCCTTTAACGTCCATATAGACAGTCTATCGTCTATCCTTTCTGTGTAGTACATTATCAGATAACGGAATGAAGTTATAACTTAAGTCAACCGTGGTAAGGATGCCGAAGTACTCAACTAAATGTAACTTAAAGATTTGCGATAGTTACAGTAAATCTTCACTAATTTTAAGTTGGGTGGGGATTGCAGCATGGATGCAGATTTGGTTTCGTCACCACAAAAGTTGTATTTGATGGCGAGAATGTATCTCTATGCTTTAGAAATTTCTTTATGCTCTAATATAATACACACC
>JAANSM010001090.1:0-20893 GCA_036850725.1 Orchesella villosa | reverse complement strand
TTTTGACCTAAGCTATCGATGTACCAAATTTGAAGTCAATCGGTCCAGTAGTTTCTGAGATTTCGTGTTAACAGACAGACAGAATGACAGACAGACAGACAGACAGACAGACAGACAGACGTGAAACTGATCTCATAATCTACTGAAGTACGCGTTTTCAACGCTTTCAGTAGATAATAAGAATGTATAAAGTTTTATGTGATATATGAATATGTATATCAGCTCATTAAATTGGAAATGTTTTCCAATCCTCATCTTTCTTCACGTCGTCAACTTCAGATTCAGAGTGAAATATTATATCGCATATCGCCACCTCTTTCCTCTGGGAACCTTTAGCTTGATTTGGGTCGTTGCAAGTCTATCATACTTAGAATTTCGAGTTGAATTTACTATTTTAATAATTTGCTACTGTGCATACTCACGTGTGTGCCTAAGTATGCCAGAAGTTATATCCACCCTGCTGTTCTTTTCAGTTTTGAAAAACATGTAAACATATTATTTTGTCTATATTTTGTTTCACGTTTTTGTAAAATGAAAGGAGATGTAGGTAAATAGAGAAGAGAAGAGAAAGCTCGTCACATTTGACTTTGACGTTTCCTGAAAGACTTTTCCTTATTTACATTCCAGCTTGGAATACGCCATACAAATAGAAGGTTGAAGGTAGCGCGTTTCTGCTGTTATGTTTCGTCGTTTCCTCGTCAAATAATTATAGTAAAGACTATAGGGATAAACAAAGAGAGTAGAGAGCTTGTGTAATCTCCATACATTCAAATTAGGTTGGGAGAGAAAATGGGTTGAATTTGAGTGGAGTTGAGAGATGACGATGACAGCAGGTCAAATGGCATGGCAGTTTGGGAGGAAGAACGTGATTTGGATGCTCCTCGTTTTTCTTCTTCTTTCTCGGAGAGGAATTGGGGCGGAAAAGAAATTGGAGTTGTGAAAGCGACTGGATAAAAGTCACAATTTTTTCCTTTCTTCCCTCTTTCCCCTTTCTCAAATATTTTCAAGAGGAATATATATATGTTGACCTCTGTAAGCCCGGCTCATTTTTATGGTCGGATGACAGCAAATGGAAGGAGTAGGACAGGGGTCACTGAAACATGTAAATAATATGATCCTTTTCGTTTCTAAAAATGGTATGTAGCTCCCTAAACAAACATGTGCCACCAATACAAATGCTTACATGTCTCACGTTTCCTGTTAGGATTATTCTGAATGGTTAATGCATAAGGACCAGGACCAGCCATGTCACAGATGTACATATATATATACTATAACCAATAGCACTATAAATGAATATATAGGCAACTAGATAAGTAATGTGCAATGAGATGAAGATGACCAACAAACAGAAAATGTAGGTCGTAGAAATAAGGCTTCCATTTCCTAAAGAAATTAGCAACCAGCCAACTATCGCAGCTCGTAAACTTTGTCATTTCGTCAGCTTTAGAACTGTTGGAGTGACTCTACATACCATCTTATACTTCATTCATGCATGTGTGCACCCCATTCATTTCCACATCCCCAACCAATCCTCAAAATGTAATGAATGATATTGCAAAGTTTTCTTGTCGAGCTTGAAAAAGTAAGGAGACAAGAGTGGGAGCAAATAAGTGGGGAGTCATTTTCTCAACTCTCTCTCTTTCTTCCCCTTCTAATACTTTTCACTCCTTCATTTGGAGAGCATAGTTGTGTCCTAACTGCGTATTATTGATATTGCCATCTTTCTCTCTCATCCAGATGAAGAGAAAAAATATGTTGAAATAAAAGTACGAAATTTTCTATTAAGCCCCCGCTTTCTCTTTCTAAGTAAAATGCTCATTCA
Source organism: Orchesella villosa (assembly GCA_036850725.1). Taxonomy (NCBI): domain Eukaryota; kingdom Metazoa; phylum Arthropoda; class Collembola; order Entomobryomorpha; family Orchesellidae; genus Orchesella; species Orchesella villosa. The sequence goes on along the minus strand of JAANSM010001090.1, from coordinate 19,068 downwards.
ACTCTTGGCAAAAGTTGAAGTGACCTAGTGAGAAAGAGAGAAGAGAAAGGAGCAGCGTTTGGGAAGCCAACGAGAATTAAGTAGTGTCTTGCCAAAAAATATGGTTGGCTGTAATAACTGCTATAGTAAGTTTTTAGTTATAAGAAACCAAAATAAGTAATAGGGAAGCAGAGAAAACAAGCCAGTTTTTGAGCTCCTCTCCTCTATCCAACCAGAAAACCCGAGAAAATCTGGAGACGTGCAAATACGGAAGTGAGTAGCCTGAAGAATTGTAAAAAGGAAGGAACATATTGTTCCATACATCCAACACACATGAGTTTTATACTGGCCTTACACATTTTTTTACGTATTTTGCAATCCAATACAACCTTCCAGGACACAGACGAGAGTCAAAGAGAAAAGCATGTTCCACCTAATATTCTGGAGTGGAGAGCCCTGTTTTGCTTTCACCCTCCTTGTTTTCTCTTGCTCCACTACTCAAGTCAGCAAAACTTGGATGGAGCCAAAAGCGAATAAAACCTATTAGTTGTACATTCTGTACACATTCTCTTCTCTTCTCCATATATAGTCCATATATGCTCATAGTTTTGCAAGCAACAACGGTTCTAATGCACACAAAGATGAGACTGTTCAAGAGAAGCTTCACATAAGGAAGACTAACAGTAACTAAATAAAATGAACAAAAGATGGGCAGAGAGAGAGAGAGAGAAACAAACTGAGGGAACTTTCTCTGTTCAAAGAAATAGGAGAAGAGCTAGAGGTTGGTATTTTGCAGATTTTTCCTTCACCTCCTGTCTCCCCCACTATGCTCCCAGATTATCAGCATTTCTCATGAAAAGGAGCACTTTCCTGATTTTACAACGAGGGGAAAAGACATTGACTTGAGAAAGAGGGAGAAGTCTAAGAAGATGAAGGAGCTGCCGTGATTTGACTACATTTTCGTTGTCATAAAAGTTCAACTTTTTTCCTCAACGTTTAGTTTAGTAAGAAGGGAGACATGCACAGACAAAGAGAAGGATACGAACACTAAACGGTACACTCAAAAGAGGAATACCAAAATTCTCTTTCTCTCTCTCATTCCTTTTATAATATTGGCAATCTACAAGTGTATTACTGGTGATGGCACAAAAAGCCCATAACAATGTGAATTGTGTGGAGTTAATACCTCACATTTTGCACTTGACTTCACTTCCTTTAGCATGGATAGCATAACGGTCAGGATTTTATTATGCAAGGAACGTGTCGAATGGTCTAAATGAACTAAAATTCAATATTCCTCTTTCTCTCTTCTCGATGGACTTCCTCCCTTTCACTTTCCCACTCTGCTAGCTAATGTATTGAATGGTCGCGTACTCGGATATATGTAAGGACTCAGCATTCCTTTTTCTGAATCTGATGGCGATGTGATGGCGATGGCACAAAAAAGGAATGTCTTTTCAACTTCTCTCTCTCTCTCATGTCACTCCTTTTAACTTTTGACTTGATTCCTTCCTACTCTTTATCCACACGTACATAACAAGAAGGGGGACAGGACAAGAAGAAGAAGGAGATTATTCAGAAGAGAGAGAGAGAGCAAGCGGAAGAAGAGAGTTAAAGTAGGAGGAAAGGAGTACAAAAGCATAAAATACCATTTCATGGCAGAGCATCGTTCCTCCCGACATGCTTCGCATACTTGAATAGAGGATCTACTAGACTAAAATACCGATTTCTCTTTTATATTATTACTCTTTAAAACTAGCATCATCCCCCACAAAATTTTCTCTCTCATCTCTCTTGATTGCTAGCCAAACAGCTTTCTCCTTCAGGTCAACTCAAATGAGTTAAAAAATCGCGTACTTCGAAACAGACTGGTTTGGGAATGAGGGGCTTTCGTAAAAATGAGATTTCCTTTCGACTGCTTTTTAGTTTTTTGTATTGGATTTTTTACCCCCAACAAATATTCTCATTAGCTGACTCCACTGGAATCCCCAAAGGTCATTGGGTGTACGCGTGCATAAGCTATATACTTTCATTTTCTTTTCCAAACTTTGGCTAATTAAAAAATGAAGGGAAAACATATACATTTTTAACTACCATTCATTCCCTTTTCCAGGTTCAACTTTGCCTTTGATGTCATTACATTTTGCATCAATTGCTTTCTGTCTTCCTCTTTTTCCTTTCCCAATGTCAAGGAGGAAAGGACGAATCACTGCGATACGCATTCTGCATCACTAAAAGAGGAAGTGGAAGAGGACAGGATGCTTATGCTAATTTAGAAGCCTTTTTTGACTTGTCGGTAAACTACTAAATTACGAGCTTCCCCTTTGGAAGCCATATAAGTAGTAAGTATATAGAGTGGAAGCAATCAAGTCAGTAAAAATCGTCTCTCCTGCCTTTCCTCTTCTCATTTAATTTGGAACGGTGAGCAGTGAGCAGAGGAGCACCGCAACCACTTTTTATAAAGTATTCTCTTTTGGCTTCCTTAATGAAAATTTCCTTCTTCCATCTTCAAACAGCAACTCCACTTCCTCCTATGCACATGCACATTTTGATAGTTATACGGCATCCCTGAGAATTTTCAGTTTTCAATGTCAAGAGTAGAAAAACAAGAGGAGCGGAAGGAAATGACAAAAAACAGCTTCTCTATCTAAAACTCTTCTGCATTCACTTTCTGTAGAAACGGCAAGGACGTGAGTATATATTAGTGGCAATATCTTTTAAGGTATAAATCACAGTTTTATATTCACGTTGGGTTAACTTGGAAAATTCCATTTCTCCTTGATGCACACATACAAACTTGTACGTTAAAAAAGAATTTTTGGCTGAGGATATTATTCTTAAGGAAGACTCGTTTGGCATCAGAATCATCATGATCATGAGTAGGAGAATCTGTGTACGTGTTTAGGGTGCAATAAAGCGACAACAAAAGCCTGTCTTGTCTTGTGAATGCATCCCAGTGTATATTTATATATATTATGGCTTGTTATCGTGCCATGCTCCCTTTTTAATATTTTTCATTTTTGACTTGCAGTTGGAGCACAGTGGCTCAAACCTCTTTTGGCTTAGCTTAAAATAAGTAATGAAGGAGAAAGAAGAGTTTTAAATTACATGTAGTAAATAAATATGAGAGGGAGCGAGAGTAATATGGACTATTATTATTGTTATGATGATGATTATGAAGTACTACTTTGCTTTGTGACTCCGACTCCATACTCTCTCCCTTTCATTTCAAATTTTATTATTTTGCCCCGAAGCAAAAGGGAAAGCAAAGTTTTTGTCTAACAGTGAAAGTATATAGTGACGAGAACACTGTTGTTTTATACACATATATATTTTCACTTGGGACTTGGGACGATAAATATATGTATATAAAAAGTATGGCTACAATATGGGAATGAGGATGCAGATGGTGATGTGATGGGCTCTATGAAATGTAGGCACGTAGGGAAAGTAGTCTATTATTTACAAAATTTCAGAGACAGTTGCATATTGTTTCAATCTCTTTCACATCCCACAAAATCCCCAAGAGCACACTCTCTCTCTCTCCTTGCCACACACACAGAGATAGTGAAAAATGCTCACTACTGCTTATAGTATATACCATACCACATTTAATACTGTGTATATGCATTTAGTTTGCGTTTTGTTTCGTTGAGTTAGCCTTTTCCATGTCATCTGCACGCTCTTGGCGAAGAAGTGGAAGAGGAGTGTAGGCTGGAGGTTGGAGTAGCCAGCCAAAGAAAAAAACTGCCGATGGAATAAATCGTGGTAATATTCATCAGGAATAACAAGCAACAACAACGCAATCTATATGCAGTTGCTTTAATGCTTGCATTTCATGGTAGTAGTGTTCTTGTAGCAGGAAATGCATAAATCTGATTTATTAGCCACTTTTAAGCTCATAGTTCTTAGGCTGACGAGGAAAATGAGGAAGTAGAGTTGGAGCAGGAGGAATATGTCAAAATATAAATTTCCTCGAGTATTGCACCACCATCCCAGATTGTAACTCAAACTCAGCATCCAGCTCATGTCAAGCTCATATTTTAAGAGATACATTTAATATCCACTCAGGTTATTAGAATGCGTTTAGAAATTATCTGCGAAGGAGCGTTAAATTAATATTTGAAGTCTGTATCCTGCGGCGAAGCTTAAAACTGGGGAACTTGGGTGCTATATTATGCAGCTGACTACTTATAAACTATAAATACTACCCCGTTTTGTGTTAATTTGAGTGGGAGCTGGATCTTACGTATATTCCAAGGATTTGATTTGTCTTCTGTCACAACTCATCTTCAGAATAACTCGTTTATTTCACTTTCATAATGAAAGATTTGTTGAGATGAAGCTGAGAATCTTTACAACTGACGATGAGATGAGGATTAATCCAAATTTGAATAGACGTAGATTGTAAAGATAATTATTTAAAATAACTTTTTAATAAATCCAATTGAATCTCAATCAAAGTCACGAATTGGGACCTGATTGAAGAAATTCTGTGTATTTCCTTTAACTCATTATGAGTTGATTCAGACGACAATTGAATATCTCTTGATTTTTTTGTCAGATCACTAACCTTTCTGGAATATTGTCAAAGGATCCTTCAGTTTCAATTCAATCAATACCTCCAATTTCTTTCTATGCCTTTTTTATTATGCAAAAATTAAGAGAGAAGAATCGAGACAGTTATTTGATTTCATCATCATCTTTCCTTGACTCCGTCATAATGCACACGATTGAGTTCATTTAAATCAAGAAGCTTCATTTTGTCTCCTGCCTTTATTCAAATAACCTTGTTCAATTTCATTTTATTCAATTAAGTTCTTGTCTCTCGTCTTCAGTTTCATTATATTCTTTTTCGATTCTCCAGCAATTTAGCCAGTTTTCCACATTCTTCATGCTTGCTTTCACACAATTTCTTATGTCATATGAGAACTGAGCAACTATATATATATATTGTTTGATCTATTCAAGCCTCATCAAACCAAGGCGCTGTTTTAGTTGTTTGCTTTTGAAGAATTTTTCGGCACACTTTCTCTTTCTATTCAGACAAACGTTTGTTCTGCGAAAAAAATAACAGATACAAAATTAGCAGGGTGCATTGTACTCGATTGTGCTGATGAAAGCTGTATGTATAAGTATACCTTGTGAAGATGAAAGACGATCATATTTTTGAAGCTAAAGGAGCTTAATAAGCTCAGCTTATACATCACATGATCGGTGATTGTGTGATGTATTGTTCAGCCCGAGACCCGAGAGCCTCTGGCTTACGCTAACTGTTATATTAGCAACGCGGGGTGCATAAGGGGGAACGTGAGCAGGCTTTCGCAAATGTAACGTAGCATGGTAGCCAGGGCTCTCGGGTCTCGGGCTGGACAATAAGTATTATTTTTAGTTCTATTTCCAAATGCACAATACTTATCAGCACTGTAAGAAATCTTCATAGAAAAAGTAGGTATTCGATTTTGTGCTTCTGCGTCACATAATAATATATAGTTAACAAAATGTTATCATAGGCGATCATCATCATGACTGTAATGTGATAGCTCACAAGTCACAAGTAATTTAACGCTGCCTATAACATTTTGCTATATAGATAGTTCACACACCACCCGTCATCACTGAGGCATTAAACGAGAAAATCATTGGCACGCAAAAAATGAAGATTGCAATCCAAAGTTGGATCCTATTTTTCACTTGAACCTTTCCTGCATAATTTATCATGAGACATGAGAAGCTGCTGAAGCTTTTTGAATAATACGCACATATATAATGGTGATGTTTATAATGTTTTCCATTTTCTATAAATTATATATATGTTATATGGCATACGGTAGAAAACTATGCATATTTTCCGTCGAATAAAAGTCAGTGTGATATAGGATCTTATTGGGAGACAGTAGAAAAAGTAAGCAAAGCGATGGAGTGCTTAAAAATGTACGGATGTATAGGAAAAAGAGCTTGAGGACATGGAAGAAGCATGTTAACAGTTGATTTAATTTGAGCTTCCTGATCCCATTTCCATTAAAATCAATCCCAGGGCTCTGCTCTTTTCTCCTCACTCAATTTCTCTCTCTTACTTTCTCTTCGTCTTTAGTTGCTTGCTTGTCATCTCCATTGAAAATCACAAATTTTACATAATACAAGGGTTCCAATGGCTTCCTTTTGTTGACTCCCTTCTCTTCCTTTAATGTCGAGGAAGTGCTCTAGAGTTTACGCTTATAGGCATTACATTTACTTAAGCTGAGTCAATATCACCATCATTCAAATGCACACCATATTCAATATTATATTAGAGATCTAAGCTAAATTTCAGCAAATCCGAAAAGGTTCTTCTGTGGATTATACCTATTCGTCACGTTATCATTAATAGCTTAGCTTTTACTTATGTAAGCATATAATGTTATTTTTTCCATTTTCATTCAAACTTCCAAATACCCCTCGTTTAAAACGGAGATGTATAGCTTTCCTCATAAATTTCAGCATATATAACACCCTGCTTAATGCTTACCATACCCATTCAATGATCCAACATTTGAAGAAGATAGAAGGAGAAAGTAGCTCTGTTAGAAAAGAAATAACGTTGGATTATTCTATTATTAGCATTTTGCTTCCAGTTGCTGTTTATGTCAGCTTTTCATTCCCATGTTGTTACATATAGGATTAGGTTACGAAACACGTTCTTAAAAAGTAGGTATACATAAAGAGAAGAATGAAATTCGAAAGTCAGCAGTATTTGAAAGGAGTATGCACACAGACGTTAATGATAAATCTAAATTGTACGTCTTGTCAGTAGCACTGCCAAAGTGGCTGTGTGTTTGTGTGTCTGCATCGCCCTAAAATATCTGCTGCTGCATTGCATAAAAGGATGAGGAAGCCGGAGAAGCCAAAACAACCCAGCACACAACACACATATTGAGATTACTTTATTCCTGTCCTGTCCTGTCTACCAATTTCCATACAAATTGTATTATTGGGTGCATTGGCGAATTACTATGTTCTACTTTCCCTTTTCAGACAGAGGAAATATCACAGGGCATTAGTTAACGTAACAACACCATGTGGGAACTATACCTATACGTTCAATGCGTATGCTTTAGAGCAAGCGTCATACCGTAAATCTAACATTTTGCCAACTTTTTCTCGCTCTGCTCTCCGAAGACTTTGACATGCTACTAAAAACTAACATATAGCCAGAAAGTGATCTTGTTTTCTACATAGATTGGTTGCTGATGATAAGTCTGAAATGTTCGACTAATTTATGGACTTTTCACTTTACACACACATGATTATCATCGTGTGTGGGTAATACACTCAATATAATAAAAGGGAGTTGGAGCAGTTGATGTCATGAAAGCAATGCAGCGTTATCATGTTATGATCATCACCGCTGGTGAAAGCTCTCGAAAGTAAATAAAATAAAGTGTGAAGCAACTGTATATAAACTATATACTGCTGATCATATATCCTCCTAATCTATAGCTAAAATTCACTAAATCCGTCTACTGTATTTTAGACTTTGAAAATAGTATATAAGTTGCACACATGATTCAATTAATTACAATCTTTGGCAAGAGATAGAGGTACATCTAAAAAGGGAGGGACATGACATATATATGTTTCTATATATTTCCACAACCAACTATAAGTAAAAGATGAGAAATATAAAAGTACGCATAATATATATACTAGAACTTAGCCCGTTCTTCGAACGGGAGATCTGCTCATCAGACGTTCAATCTTCATCCGAAAGATAACCAAAATGTAATAACATTATACTCAATAATCTCCCTTTATGTTACTTCCAAAGTCCTTTCAACTCATTTGACGGACTCAGAGTTAATTTTTCAGGTGGCATCACTTATCGCAAATCAGTTAAAATAACGTATATCAACATAAGAGACATATTTAATCAACTAGACAACGTCTGCCTAAAATCCCAAAGCGAATTGGCACGTATCTGCGTAGTTCTGTTGAAATTACTTATAAATATATTTGTTGCCCTTACAACCAAAAGAAGCTCCTTTATTTGTTAAAATTATTGTAGCGATCATATAAGCAGATTCCAGGTGGCTCATTACAATTACTAAGACCACAATCAATCTTATGGATTTCCGTTGACGCAGTTCATGAATTGACCCCTCAACGAATATGGAAAGTTTGCAACCTTCCGCCAACAGTCAACGCAATGCTTATACTAAACTGGCCATTGCAATGGTGCAAGAACTTTGTAACATATTTATATATGGTGTCATAAGTATTAGATTAGCTAGCCACCGAACCGTGAGTCCTGGCTTGTTTGCTATGTAACATATGCATATGCGTGCTCACACTCCTATTCATATGCACCGCGTTGCTAAGACACAAGTTAGCATAAGCCAAGGCTCACGGTTAGGTGGCCAGCTAATAGTTTATTATACTGCATGTAGCTCAATGTTAACCCTTAATAGTCTAAGCAAAAAAATTCTTGCATTGTTTTGGAATTGCTAATGTAATTTACGTAATCCAAAATGGCGATTAACATATTACGAATATGCACAAAATATGCAAGTTGGTATGATCGTAGTCTCAGTTAATGTACACAGTGAATGGATGATGTTTACTGTGATCACGTAAGAAACTATGGAAAACTACCCGGATCAAGTAGATATAATGATTGATTAATATTACGTAATGCGATACACAGCACGGCTATCAACAGCAAATGCACACGTACACAGAGCATACATGTACCACGTCACCATCCCAAAACTGCTATATATTTGATAGCAAAATATATGCAAGAGACGCATATCAAATACACAAATCACCTTTCATGCATTCATGATAGTGAAGCAAACAGAGAAACAGAACCCAGCAATTGGCAATGCAATGTGCATAAAGCGAACATCAAAGACTGGAAACGTATACATAAGAGAAAAAATACACATTACATGTACGAGCAAAATATGAATAACTGCCACTTGCCATCATGATTGAAGCAGAAAGTTGTTGGTAATGAAGAAGCGAAGGGTTTCAGAGCAAAACATCGTCGTCACTGGAAGACACGGGTAACATGGGTGCGATACGTGTTTTTGCTGAGATTTATGCTATAGGTATCAAATAGGAATAAAATGTACATACATATCCATGTTAAATTGGAACTACGGGTACGGTCAATCTAACCACAAGCGTATTATTAATATAGATATAAGCATTTGATCAGTGGGAAGAAAACAGGAAGCGGTGTACTGTGTACTAAACATGAACATGAGCCCATGTGTGTGAGCAATTTTAGAACCGGACTCATAAATAACACTTTTTGCATGCTCTTCCCTTATTTCCGTACTACTTTCGAATTATTTATGGGGAACTTCTCATCGCTCAGCATCGGCATTCTTTCTACTTTACACCAATCATTAAAAAACTGGGATGTATATTATAGTGTGAGCAACGGGAATGTGTCGACAACGGCAACTCTTTTTAGTAGAAGATGAGCTAAAACAGTAGTTTGGTGCAAAGTCACCTTGATCTCCCTTACCTCCCTACCCAAAAACTACTTCATTTTTATATGGTTTATATATGTGACTCAAAAGCAGTAAAAACTACAGTCCTGAACTTTATGCTTTTATGGATGAGAACTTGATCTGATCGCCGATTTTATTACATATGGCAGGGTGCTGCATTACTCACACGGATGAAAGGTTATGTTATGTTATATAGCATCTGTCCAGCAGCAGTCTCAAGTCCACAACTCCTCTTTATATAATGTAGGTCCGTGAAGATGAAGGGTAATAATAGAGAGTACTACTTCATAGAGACTGAGATTTGGTTTCCTGTTCCCATTTTGTTCTCAGCAAATGCGGGTGAATATGAATGAGCAATTTATAGGAGTCCTTCGTCCGCTCCAAATTCCAATCCAATGACAAGTGTGACAGACATGACAGCACAATATCTTTATTGTCTTTCTTCTTCTTCATATGTCTCTCCTCCATCCACATTTGTCCATATATACAACCTAACCATGATGTTATGGACTTTCCTCTCAAGTCTCAAGACGGGTGCAATATTATGAGCTGCTGCCACGCTACATTTTTACGATATTGGATTTACACATTCCGACTCATAAGTTAGTGACAGTGGCCAATGCCAGAAGTTTAGGAGCGTGCATTTTTGTGGCCGTATCTTGTCATATTGTCAACAGACATTTATATCAAGTTGCAATATCTATTTTGGGAGCAAAGGAAGCGGAAAGGAAAATGTTAGACCGATAAATGATTTCGACTGAAATTGTCCGTTGCCACTGCTTCTCTTATATCTCCCAAAGGTTAAAGCACGTAGACTACTCAGAAAATGCATTTCCAAGATTCCAAGTTAGTATTTATAAAAAATAACTTAAGAATTGTTTGATAAGTCTGTACATAACATATAATATGATTCAAAAATACGATGAAGAATTGAATCGGAAAATGGGACAAAGACAGTCGCTGTCGTCCCTGCTTCCGTACTCTTTGATAGATTTCTCCATCTTCTTTTATTCCAATATACAAAGGATTTTTTGCAAAAGGGAATGCAATTTATTGACTATTTTAACCATGAATAGAGCAAATTGTGCTGTAATTTCTATTGTAACATTGCAACTATGTAAACTCTGCTTTGATTTCCAAACATCAGATCAAAGTCGCTCCAAATCAGTTTTTATACTGAAATAGGATGTGATTTTCTACTATTTATTTGTACTTACAATGTCGAGCTTCAAAAACAAGGATACACGTATCATCTTGTGATATTTTAGAAGAATATATATCAGACGTTTTCATAACGTAGTATTGAAGGAAAGTAATGTCCGCTTCAGCTTCCTTCCCATTCCTTTTCTGACAGGAAACGAAGATATAACATTAATTTCAAGGAAAAGTGTTGAGTAATAGTCACGTGCATTTATATAACATATAATATTAAACTTTATCTCGCAAAAATCAAAATGTTTCTATTGCTATTCTTTTCCACTTCATTTCAAATTTCATGATAAAAATCATAGGAAAAGTTGGGCCCCAAAAATATATGGATGACTTATTAATACACTAAAGTCCCATCTTATTATCTTCCCCAGTAGTCATCAAATAAATATATTTCATTTTGGCTGAATAAAATTGAAACTTTCTAAAAAAACTACTATCAACTATTAAAGTCCTTTCCAGTTGAACGCTTTTTAATCTTTTTTGATTGAAGATATATCTTTTAACTTAGTCTACTTGATCATTTTGGAAAAGTTTTATAAAACAATATATTACAATAAAAGACTCAATCCTTTTCCTCAAAAAACTGTGCCAAAAACTGCTAAGAGCTCACAAAATGCAACCCCAGTTTCCAAAAAAATGTGTACGATTTTTTGGCACATGGTTCGAATGAGGCTATTATTATAGAATGAAAGTTTTTTTCTTCTACTTTTGGAAAAAATATTACGTGAAGAAATATTTGATATTGACAAGAAGTTAATCCCAGTAGAACGCAGCAGCACGTGTACATATATTTGTTAGCGAAAATCTGCTGCTGTGCTTATGTTTTGTAGATCAGACTATAATGACATTGTGGCATATGCTGCATCACTCTTAACTTTCAGTTGTTGCTCATTTTTTTCTCTGTCTGGATCAAGAACAAAAGAGTTCAAAAGTCACAAAAAAAGCACAAGCAGCGAGCGTAAATTCTTCGATCCACTTTTTTTTACTTTCTTCGTGTTTTATATGACCCTTTGGACCTTCAAACTTCAAATCGTGTTTTTAAGGTTGAAAACTTTTTGTTTTTATGAGCTGACGATGTAAGTGGAGAGAAAGTTCTCCGAAACTTGTTTATAGCATGAACAACAGTTGCATAAGTCAGTACTACAAAAACGTCATAAAGTATATGCATAAAAAAATCCAGCATCAGAACCAGGAGGGAGGGCGAATAATATGTGATGAGCAGTGATGAGTGACTTGCTGCTCTGCTCCTGTTGTTTCAATTTTTTAATATTGACTATATAAACTGGCGAGTTTTCAATTTAAACACTAGAAATCAGCCTCCTCTCTGGCTTATCACTTGTTATGAATACCTATATGTATGTTTCACCTATGTAACTGAAGATCAAAACACAATATCAAATTATGATGTTTCAATAATTTTACTAGAAATGGAAAAAGTATCCATTTCATTTGAGAGTTTTTGTTACGTTACACACCATTGAATCACTATTCCTATACAAGTTCCAAGTTTAATGAATGCATAACAGTATAAACTTACCATAATCACACACATCTCTCTCCCTTCCAGAAGTATATAAAATTAATAATATACTTTAAAGCTTTCTCAAACTTGTATTCCACAGGTTTTAAATGCATTTCATTTTTATAGCAGAGCGCAAGCATATAAATTTTATGTGTAGTTTAGTCGAATATCATAAATAAAACCTATTATTCATCGGTGTTGTCTTTTACAACTGTTGTTGTTTTGTGTTTTGATGCATCCCATTGAAATTTAGAAACTTATGTTCTTGTTTAAACTTATGGTCTCATTTTTTATGAATTCCCTTCTTTTTAGATGCATTTTGAAGTAAAAAGCCAGAAAAATACATAAAAACGAACTTGAAATTGCGCAGTAGAGCAACATATGCACATAAGAGTGTGCTTTGTTGCGCAAACTTCACTTCGTCATGATATATTAATAGAGTTTTTGGAACTTAATTCCTGGGCTTTCCTACACTCTAAAATTAAACATTTTTATGCACACAAGTCAGGCGGGCAGGAAAGTGGAGCTAGAATATAGAAAGGGATGACCAAAATTTTATTGAAACGAGATTTCCAATATACCCCTTAAAGCTTACCCAATATAATAATATTCTTTTGTTTTGTCATGTGAAGATATACTCGACAGCTTTTAAGTCGTGAGCCCTTGCTTGCTTGCTATATACACGCATGCTCAATTGCTAAACGCCACTACCGATATTACAAATCTGATCGCACTGCTAAGTAACGTATTAGCACTCGCCAGGGCTCACGACATATATGAGCTGAGGAATAAGTGTGTTAACACATGCATTACCTTAATTTCGTTCCACCATATAACTCCATTATAATTTGATTTTTCTAAAAGAAAAAGCTAAAATTAGCAAAACATTGTGTCTACATAATTCCATTGAAAGTCATATGCATTGGAAATTATTATGACCTTAATCTTTTACACTATCCCCTTGTTATTATTATTGGTGAACTTTGTAAAAAGTTCTGTTAAGACAGATGTGTTCCACAAAAATAATAAAAAGAGAACTAAGGCTTGATAAAAAAACTGAGAAAAATTCGCATCTCTCTGATCCTCAAGGTTTTATTCCATCCTGTCCCCATCTTCAACCCTTTTTTCTAGTTGGTGAAATTGTTACGACCACTATTTTCCTCACTATTTCAAAGGAAAAGTGACTGTAATATGGGAAAAGTTTAAGGAGAAAGTATGCTAAAGAATAATCTCGTTTACAGCCCTTGCATCAGGCACCACCACCATACATACCGTGTCATACACCATCAACATACATACTATCAGGGAAATCAAGCCCAATGATTTTTTTTATATGGCTATAGTTATATATGGTGGCACAATCCCTATTGCACTTTTTCCCTCCTTATTTCGTATATGCTATATGAGTAGATATTACACAACCACTGCCTTGTGATTGTGAGATATGGCAATAAGTTTGACTGGAAAAAATAGGGCACAATCCCAACTAAAAGTTTGTTAGTGACAAGACAATACAATATTATGCGAATTCTTTTAGCCAGTCTTGAAAGAAATGTGACAAGTCACCAAAGGAATAAGATATATAAGAAAAACCGTGGAATTGTGATCATAGTTGGAGCTGTATGAGCTCGGATTGCAACTGATCCCTCACATTCAATAAATGAAAGATGGCTGCTGATGGCTTTTCTCCTTCTCAAAATCATTTTCCTCAAGAAGTGGAACTACACCAGAAAACTGGAAGCGAGAGCCACAGATTATTACATGTACCTTTATACATACTGGTTTCTCCAAACAAAAATTTATAAGCAAATGAATAAGTGATGCAGCGGAACAGGATGAAATAGATCCTTGTAAAAATTTACGATGAATAAAGATTTTGCCATTCCAAAGAAACAAAAAATATCGTAGCATTTCCCCTTTTCATTTTCATGCATGAAAAACGAGCACTTGACGTCAACCTGAATTCCACCTAATGACATAATTACGAATATGGGCTGCAGTTCCAAAGTACACTGTACTTTTACTTTTATAAGCACTCGGCTCTCCTTTCGCAACATTCTAAAAATGCCGGATGCTAAACGATATGCTTCAAAAACTCAAGTCCTGCGATTTCTAGTTAAAATCTAACCTCAAGGGAAAACATATATTGCAGAAAAATCTTATTGAGCGATTATACGTCTATATACATCATCTATATGTAGATATAGATAATAACAATTTTCTCGGCTAGTCAAGGTGAATAAAGCAGGCTACGACAAAAATTTCACCATTTCTCCACTTTCATCATACATTTTATGCCGCTGGCGTAGGCGTCAGAGAGTACACTTTTGACTCAGTCAGAGTCGGCTTAAGTTTTCATAATATAATCTGCCGAAACCAGACCGGATATTGGGTGCAAGACAAACACTGATGCATGAAGTATATATACACCAAGAATATATATATAGCATGTGGTATATGATGTGTGCGATTGCAGATGAATAAATATGGTATAAGAAAAGGAGAGAGAGAGGGAAAGGGAATGAGAAATTTCACACATGGCTTGTTACATTCATTCTTTCAATGTATCATCATCAATTTCTGGTTTTCCGCTCAAACCACTTACCTTAATCTCAATTTTTTCTCCTCCTTTTCCAATTCATATATAAGGGAAAGCAAGGATGCAGAAAAAGTAAGCAAACAGACGAGTGTCTCTCTTTCTAGGAATACTTTGCACTCTTCGAAAATAACTGTTATTTCGACTGCATTGCATTCAGCAAATTCTTGCTTTTCACTTGGATTTAGCACGTCTTCTCTCCTTTCAGGAATAGGATGATTGAGAGAAATCAAATGTGTGATAGGAAATAAATGCAAGCGATTTGTTCACTCGTTCAAGAAAGCATATTTTAACCCTTTCTCAGATCCGACTTCGAAGGTGCATGGTGTAGAGGTGTTTTCCTTCCTCTTTATGTCACCATTTTATTTCTGTTGTGTAAAACCACATAATCTGTACGCTACAGCGACTTAGTCTTCAGGTTACCTTGGACTTTGCTCCCATTCAAGATTTTTACAGCGGAATTTCGTGCAACAACGACTTCGTTATTCGTGTATGTGTACGAAAAAAAGATATGAGATAAGCTACCATACATGGATAATGTTGATCCCCGAGCTTGCATAACATCTGTCTGGCTGGCCTAGGTTTGGGATATTCTTCCTGAATCCCAAGCTTTTCACTTCTGAGAAAACTAATCCAAATCCAGTCGCAATTGCAATTCTTCCGGCAAACGTATTAAGTTTTCCCACTCACGTATTTAACTTTTACTCACTGAAGATTAGCAACCAGTAAAGCAAGAGAAACTTCTTCGTGTCCCTAGCATCTCTGGAGAAGTTTTGAGTTTCTTCTGAAGACTTTTTCCGATGTGTTGGAATCTTTTGAGTATCGCAATAAGTTTAAATGATTCTTTGAAATTTCATGTCTTTATGTTCACATATTTGTATTCTATATCGTATGTCTTCTGCGGAGATAAACAAGACCGTAGTCCACTACTCCCATCAACTCCCATTTTGCAGCTCATTTTTCAAGAGTGACAGCGAGAAAATGTGTATGATTTTTATTGTGTGGCATAGAGTATAGAATGTCATGAATGGATTGATTCCCTCTGGAGGAGGGGGAAGATGTGTGTGTAACTTTCTCCTTTTCCTTCCTGCATACCGACTTTATTTGATTTGATTGGTTGGACACATTCAATTACATCAAAATGTTCCAGTGAGCGAACCGAATAAGCTCCCATCCCCAGCAAGTATAGGCAAGACTGGTTGAGTTGTGTGGCCATGTCACGGTATTCCGTAAGTAAAAAATTGGAGATGGATTGATTCCGTCCGTCTGTTGATGTTCATATTTTGGAGTGAGAGCATAGTAATACTAATAGTCAGCGTTCTGAGAAGCTTACATATTTTCCTAGGAAAAATGTTGTGCATGAAAATGTTGAATGGACGAGTGAACAGAGCTGTCACAATTCATTTTTTGCATGCATCCATTACCACACGTTTGTTATGGCATGGGGGAAAAGAGAAGACACCTTTTCCGGTTGGTCAACTGTTCCTATACATACTCTTGTAAATTCGTGTCCAGAAGTTGCAATAACATTATTTGTAGCTGTACCATCATATATATACAATGTATCGTTTATAGGAAAAAGGAGTAATGGAAAGTAACATAGGAAGAAAAGTGCAAAATGGATTACTTTTTGGTCAAAATGATTCTACATTTCGTTCATCAAACTACTCGTTTCCTCTGTCTTTGAATACTTATATTTTGGTTCTCCGCTTGAAACGGGTGCACACGAATGAAAATACAGCATACGTGCCATTTAGAAATGGAGAAATCAGTACGCGAAATTCATGTTATACATCACTTCTTCGCAAAAAAAATTATTGTAAAAAGCTTTGGATTCAATTGGATTTGTGCCTTTTGCTATATGTCTTATATATCTAACTTGTCAATAGCCTGCTGCTATTAATCAAAATGTTCCCAAACACTATATTTTTTACCAATTCAGTTTTTTGTTTCATATTGACCTCAGGATAAAGTTTTAAGGCAGCCGGATTTTTTTCTCTATAACTAAAAAATTTATATTATCATCCGACTTGAGTATGACTTGCATTACGTTAGAAATTCTGCAGAATTTCAGCTAGCTCTTGTACAATGTTTTTTCAAAAGGAGTAGTAAAAAGGCGTAAAACATCAAAAGACTAAGTGGAACTGACAACTACGAAAACCTGTATATTATATGACACTAGAAAGGCCCATTTATATTTAGTTTTTAGTTTACCCAAGAATCATTTACGTTTCTTGAGTCTACCTTCCTACTTGTTAAAAAAATTCAACCTAATGTTTTTACGTCATTTTCAGGGGGACCAACGTCTAGTTCCCTTGCACAAGATGTTATATCCCAATAAATTTCCTTTCGAATAAATTGCTTGCAAGCAAGGTAGATACATAGCTGTTACCAAACTAACAAAGGACTCTAATTTATGATTATAATTACAATTATAACCATGAGAATTACTGAATTATTTTGTACTTGACGAATTCAAGAACTACTGAAACTACTTGACAAAGCGTCTCGAAATATCCCTGCATACTGATTTTCAGCGTAATCAGTTATGTTTTGAACTTTCTCGCCAATAACTTTTGAATTATAGGACTGACTTAAAACTACTAGGAGAGACAATCGTACATTCAGTAGCCTTTTTAATTCAAAAACCTTGAAGTCACTTGTCGAGGATAGATTTTTACCTGACACCTGAAGATCTATACCTTCAGAGCATCAGATTTTTTCCATAAATGATAAAATTAATTGTGTTAATTCTATTTAGAGATAACACGGAATACGGGGAGACAGTTCGGTTGACTATAGATAGCATAGAAACATACTATATTAGAGAAGAATATATATACTGAAAAAGCAACTCATATGTCTATGTAGGCATAGCAACATGTAGCCTAACTTTGCTAGTTTTCAAGTTGCAATGTCTCTACGAGCACAAGACACTATTTTAACACAATTTTAACTCTACAATACTGTTTACAAGGCCATACAAAATATTATTAAGGATTTAGTCCTCTTATTATACATACTGTATAGCTTCATCAAAGGGTTTTTTGTCATGCTTTTATGGCATTTCTTTCACTTCTCAGCTTTCCAGATATTAAATTCCCACCCACACACAAATCCCATTATAATGCACAATCTTATTACACCTACAAGGACTTTTCAAAATTGATGTTTGTAAAATATTTGATTGTTAATATCCACGTAGGTTAAAAAGCTGAAACTGAAATTACTTTTACTTAGCTGTTGGTTTTCTATCTAGCCTATACCTTTTTAGTAAAAGGACGAATCACGAATCAAAAGAGAAGGAGAATTTGAAAGTTTTTTTTTGCGATTCGAGTGTGTAGGTGACATGACAGGGCTACAAAAAAAGTAGGACGAGATGGAAGACAAGAAAAAATGAGTATGTTCCGACACAGTTTAGCTCACTCAACCTCACATAGAAAGAAAAAACAACAGCCTTTTTGCAAAAAAAACTAGGCTTCTGTTTCATCGGAATGTGAATGCTCTAGCTTATAGTTGTGTTATGTATGTTCTTTTATGAACTCTTCATCATGAAAACTATGACAAATGGTATACATTTAATAAAATGTAAACATGTTAGCTTACGTACTGAAAGCTAGCTTGAGTGAAAACTAAAGGCGTTATATAATATATGTATTTCTGCTGCAAACTAATATGCCTAACTATAAATACCTATTGCTTAATATTTCTGTATGTATCAGAAGTGATAACAAACTATAGCTCCTGCAAGAATTAATTACTAAAAAACTGTAATCCATGCTAAATAGCCCCCTATATAAACAGAATAGTTTGAAACTTTTTGAATCCACGCGTGCATTATTTTTACGCGCGTAAACTTCTATAAGGCAACCCCTTAAGGGTTGAGAAGTAGTGTGTATACTTAGGTTCAAATTTATTATTGTTCAAACTGCTCATAGTACTTAGTCAAAAGAAATCGAACGCTTGAACTAACATAGTAAAAGCACTATATAATAATAACCAACATGAGTGAGTGAAAGGAAAAGAGGCGAGCAGTCTCGACTACTCAACCAAAAGTAAAATTTAGTATCTACCACTATATCTGCATCCTATTCACTCTATTTATATTTGTCTTATTATTTCTACTAGGGATCCATTTTTCGAGGCACTTTTAAATACCATTCGCCACTTTGTAGTAATATTTTTTGCCCACTGCACCTCCGGCCACTCGTGAATATTTTCCGGCCCACTTTATATACCATTTAGACACTTTTTAC
>JAANSM010001089.1:0-20895 GCA_036850725.1 Orchesella villosa | reverse complement strand
GTTTTTTCCATTGGACGTTCTTAGTTTTGGACATTTTTGTGGTTTGGACGTTTTTGTATATTGGACGTTTTAGTTTTGACGTTATTGTGTTTGGATGTTTTTGTTTTGGACGTTATTTCCCAGACTCGTCCCCGTGTTAGTAAAACTAGAAAAGGGAAGTTTATTCGACACATACCACTATAAAAACACAAAACCCTTAAAGGTAATCATTAATCATAATTACAAGTATTTCTTCCTTTGAACCGCCTTCCAACCAAATTTTCAACCAAAAACAATTTCACTATATTACATCCATATGAATATTTAAATTACATGAATATTTAAATGGATTAGCCTAGAACCGCATAAATCTAATAAATCTTATCCTATTTTAATCACATGTTCAATTACAATAAATAACATAAATTTTATCTTGCTTAAAAAGCTTACTTGTCATTAAAAAAAATGAACATAAACTTCATTAAGAACATTTTATTTTCACTGGCAACTTAAAAAGCCAAAAAAATTGTGATAGCTTGTTCTAAAATCCATTTCATGCAATTAATAAAAGTACCCGGCTTCAAATAAAAATAAAATCCAATGTACATTCTCATATCTATACAAGACGCCACATATTTCCGAACATACTTGCCTCCCTTCATTTTGAGCACTCTTTTTAAATGTAACGATCTTTGCAACATTTTCCCTGCTCCTTCTAACGTTAAATAAAGAACAAGTACCAATAAAACCGACCCAAGTACCAGGTTCCCTAAGGTTATCAAAGGAAGCTCCTTGTTTCTCGTTACTAATACGCTAACCATTACAGAAATGAGTCCAGAGCCGGTCAGAACCATACCTGGAGAAACTTTTTGACCAAAGCTCGAATTATAAATTCGATTTAGCATGAGAAGTGAGCGGTATTGTGTAAGGGGAATTCTGCTACGCATTCCTAGCTCTTCAACTTTGCTCCTTTAAAAAAATTCATTAAAAAAGAAAATTATTTAATTTACGGCAAAATATTTTTGCGATTTTTGAGGTTCTTACGTTATTGAAGTGGTCCAAAATCGCATCAAAACAAAATAAGAGACAACAATAAGTATTCCAAAGACAGCATTAATTATTGCTGCTTGAGACAATAAAAAGTCATTTGTCGCAGCGACAACTATTCCAATTGGAGAATCGTATAGAGAAATAGGAATGAGCTGGGATCCCCAATAGCGAGCGCTATGCCTCCCTTGAATATGCATAATTGAAGGGAAAATAGATTGTAAGGGACCGAAAAAGGCTCCAAATTGGATAATCCGGCGGAGAAAAAGTTCCAGCGGTCCGGTAAATTCCTCACTCCAAACCCCAAACTTTTCTAAAATGCAATAATTTTCGAAAATTTAAACAAAAAACATTTGATATTTCAACAATAATAGAAGCTTTGTTAATAAAATTACTTCGCCAAATTCGTCTTGTTGCAATCATCGCATTGATTACTTCCACCGTTGCATCTACCTCAAGGGCCATTAGCAACGAGACAGCACACCCGATAATTCTGGAAATTGTGTGCATCCAAAAATCTGAAAATTCCTTTTCTCCAACAGTTTTTAAAGTTACTTTGTGTCCAACGCAGATGAGATAAAGGTTATCAATTACAAGCCAAGCTAAACGAAACTGCCAGATTAGTTTGATGCGAGTATTATTTGTAATTTGTAGCAATCCTTTAGCGAAGTCGAAGTGGACTGGTAAGCAAAGTGTGTAATAACCAGAATTGGTGAACCGCGCCAGCCATTTTTCTACAGAAGTTAACGAGGGTGAAGCGAATTTCTCTTGGAGAACTTTTGGGGCGGGTGTGGATAACACTAGAGCGACAGGCGGATCCAATTTTGGAGGTGGCGGCGGTGGAACAGGAACGTTTGGTGGAGTAGAAGGTGGTTGGGCTTTAGGAAGGGGCGAATTTTTCTTTGCCATCTGAATTTTAGTATATTTTCAGACAATTTTTATTTTCAAGTTTTCTCTGGACGTTGACTATTGTAAATGAATCGATTTCAGTTTCAGTTGTTGTTGAATTTCAGAAGAATTACAAACATCGTTTTAAGAGGTAATTTAGATTGTAATGTGTGATTATTAAAGGCTACATGGAAAAGAAGAAATTTAAATTAAGTCGAATTTATCTGGTAATTTCATCTTTAAAAACTGAGCTTATGTTTCAGTAGAATTATTACAATTTTGGGTAGGCATTTCTTTAATCATTTTATTCTATAATTGTATTTCATTTAAGTTTCGTGCAACAGATTGAATCGAAAGAAAACACAATTCAATTAAAATATTAAATTGCAATGAAGCGTTCTGACCACATTTTAAATTACATATTATCAATATGATCGCTTCAACATAACTGTAAGTTGAAATTCATTGTGTTCGCTTAAATTGAAAACATTTGCAAATGGAATATTACTTTGTTTTTTTCTGATCATAGAAAATTGAGCAAAGTATAAGAAAATTATTTTGAAGTTTGTGAATAATTTAGTTAGGAAATGTACGGAAAATAGTTTAGATTAATATTTTTTAAAGGGTTATCGAATGAGCGAGAATGTTTAGCTTCTGTTTAAATTATACTTTTGAGAAATATAATAACCTTGAAAAAATACCAGTAAAATTCTAAAAAAAATTAGCTGACTGACGTGTAATTAATTACAACTACGTAATACATTGTTCATGAAAGTTGCATTTGATTGGTCACATATGAAATATTTAGACTTGTTGACACATACAACAGTATAAAGTTTTATGTATCAAAATTGAATATCGAATTGCAGATGAATTTTAATAGTTTGTTCATCCCTATATCTTTAAATATAAGAATGTAATACATCCAGATTATCCAACAGTATAATAAATTGAGTTATGCCATGCCAATTAGTTAATCTTGAATTGCCCCATAGAGATATAGGCTTTTTTAAATATTCTGTCATATATTTTAAATGATTTTTTTTACTAATCTCTGTCTGCGTACTTAAGTACCATCAAGATTTTCAATTTAACAAAAAATGCCAAGTTTCCGACCATTACTCTTGAATAATTAAGCTTATTATAATACATATTTTGGGCTGATTATACAAGGAATGAACATGAACGCCTTTAATGACGAGTCTGGAGCGGTAAGCTTCTTTCTTACCTATGTGACTTCATTTTTACCCAAATTGAAGGTGCAAAATGGGCAATTTTAAATGGTCCAACACATTCTATCCTTACACACGATACCTTTACCTAAGTCGACATGAAAGGCGCCCGGTGAGAATCTGTCTAGACCACACAAACTCTTTACGAAATTGTACAGTAGGATTGAAGAAAGGGTTTCACTGTTCACAGGAGGGTTCCATTGGATTGTCTTTCTTAATAAAAAATTGAAGCAGACCAATTCTTCAATGTTTAAAAAAGGTTTTAGTTTTATTTTAATATGTATCCCCTCAAAAATATTCACAGTATTGAGCTTAATTTAGCTAAATCATTGACTTGCTCAAAAAACTTCGCAGTATAAAATGCTGAGGGTACAGGACCACTACTTTTAGTATCTTCATACACCTTCAACCTGCAAAAAGCAACTCCAACGTTTTATTTTGTACCGGAGTGAAAATGCATTTCATAAGAACTGCAATCATATTGTGCCAAGTAATATTCTTCAGTGGACAAATTGAGGTTGCTGCACAAGATGAGGAAACAGAAATAATTCCTTTTGAGTGTCCTGTTGTTGAAGTTGATTTTGAAGTAGATGGTATTGTTAAGCTTCCGCTGCCTCTTCTAAATGGTAAGTTTCTGTCTTGTTTGTGATTAAACTTTACGTGCTCAAATTTTAACTGAAATTTTGTTGTATTTCATACATTTAAAGGAGAGAACAAGATTGATAAACGATTTTATAGTGATGGATTGTCCATTACTGAAGTATACTATGTTGAAAAGGGAGAAAATTGGACGTCAGATCCACTACAGCAGGAAACTGATGTTGAAAACCAGGTAAATTTTTTTTCTTAGGTCCCAATCAACTTTACTGATTAATTACAGAATGGATTCAGTAAAAATCTCAATCAATAATTGTGATACTTAACAAGGCTAATACACTAAATAACTCGTTTTTCAGCTTAAGTATACTATGTTGAAAAGGGAGAAAATTGGACGTCAGATCCACTACAGCAGGAAACTGATGTTGAAAACCAGGTAAATTTTTGTTCTTAGGTCTCAATCAACTTAACTGATAAAAGAAAGCATTCAATAAAAATCTCAATCAATAATTGTGATACTTAACAAGGCTTATATAATAAATAACTCGTTTTTCAGCTTCCTATTTGTCTAAGCAAAGGATTTTCATTGTATAAGCAAAAAACTACAAAGGCAATTGAAAAAGTATTGCAATTTTACGCTACGCACGAGGATGTCGTTCTACGAGAAGCTAGAGACCTAGTTGGGCTTTCAATATTAAGAGGTATTGCATTTATACTTAAACTACGATGTAAATTATTATCCGTCATAAAATATATAATTCTTTGTAAATTCTTTTTTATTTAATTTTTCTTAAATTTTACCTAAATATTTTTTTCATTCAAGCCGTTGAGGATAAGTATGCTAGAAAATTTCAAACAGTTTCCGAAATTTCTACTTGGCTTCAACGAACATGTAACCAGGTTGCCCCAAAAGAAAAAGGTACCATGAAATTGACAAAAAATTCTATATTTCATTGCAACTGCTAAATTGCTGATATTTTCGTTTTTATTTCACGAACTTTTTTATCAGAATTTTGCTTCAAAACCACAACCATTTGGAATTATCATCATAAAGGAAATAATTGGAAGTCTGCAAATATCATCGATAAAATCAGGTCTTCAAGTGTTGCACCAATAGGCCAAGAAAAGGAGTACACGGTAAGCGTTCTGAATGGCCATTGTCAGGTTGCACTTTTGACTGCCTGCCAAGTACCCCATGTTTGCGAAAAGACGCTGTATGACCCCGTTCCAAGATCCCAATATTATCTTGCGCAGCAAATACTTCAACGTATTTTCACTGAGCAGGTAACTAAAACGGGAAAAATTTCAAAAAAAATATTTTAAATATTTTTTTAAAATTTACTTACGTGTTTTTTTATCTAATTACTTTTTAGTCAGATTGCCCAGAAGCTAAACAATTTTTGAGTGAGGAGATAAACGACCAACTTTGTTCAAAAATGTATCAAGAAGCTCAACTAATATCTGAAATGGGGTACCCACAAGCTCTCCGAGATATTTTCGTTGAACACGGTAAAAAACTTTGTTTTGAACTTGATTATTTTTATGTTGATTTATTTATTAAAGTCATTGGCATTGAAAATTTCAAGTTTTTAAACTTAATTTTCAGTTGCGTTATGTGGATTCCTAAGATACCCAAACTTTTTTCGTCAAGACTGGATTGAAAACATAGTTTCCTGGCAAAGTGAGAGCGAATACGGTTGTTTTATTCATGACAAAGGTTATCTACAAAAGTTTTGGACGAGTGATACGCCCATTGCAAGACGCAGTTCTCCTGAAGAAAAAAGGAAGGGTTTGGTGCCGGATGAAGAGTGCCTCCCACATTTAACTGTTTATGCACTGTCCGCTTTAGCTATGAGTTGGGATTATATGGAAGAAAATTGCGAGTAATGAAGAATAGATATACAAGTAGGAAATGTTGTTATATAAACATTTAGGGAAGGTTTTTTTGTAAAGAACGTTCATAATGTAAACCAAATAAAATTTCAATTAGTAGTAAGTACTAACACACAAATGTAAAGCACTTCTTCTTTTACAGCGTGTGACAAACAGAGCAAAAAATGCGAAATCATTCTATATAGAACTTGGAGTCTTATATTCTCATCTGGGGTTTCTTGATACATAGTAAATGGATAGGTATGGATATAGATATACATAGAAATGAATGGATATATAGAAGACTTGCTTGTGAGCAAAAGGAAGCAAAAGATTTGGTCTCGAAATCTTCTCTTTTTTTATTCACAGCTTGCAGAGTATCAGCTTTTTGTATAAGACATACAACGTTTTGGAAGTTACAATCATAATGACAACATTTACTGAGTGAGTGAGTGAGATCATTTGTTTTGTACAGAATTTCTATGCAACCACGCATTTTCTTATCGCATTTGACTTTCATCACATGATCACAGGTTTAAGGTATGAGCAATGAGCAACACAAACGCGTGATAAAAGCTAATCTATTGACATCATTTTATACATAATTTATAACGTAAGCACATATTTTATACGTGTCTTGTATTCACATCATGAAACATTGTGACAATGACAAGGCAATAAATGAAACGTTTTAAACCCGAAAAACAACTGTTGAGTGACAATTGTTGTAAATATGCTTAAATTTTTTTCGTAATTTAATTCCAGTTTTATCATCTTAAATTAATATGATAAAACGTGATTTCTTTCAACTTTTCAGGAGCAATTTTATTATCGCTTTTATTATTTTTATTTTCCATATAAATTTTACAATAGTCAAAATTACAGAATATAATCATGGTACTACTTAGCTACAGAATTTATTTACAACAACACAATCGGCAAATGATCTATAGTGCAACTACGTTGAAAGTTAGTCAATTTTTTAAGCAAATATGTGTGCAATGTAAGAATAGCAAGGTGTATATTAGTATCTTTATAAATTTACGCAAAAACAAAAAACAAATGGTTTACTCTTTTACTCTTTTTGGGGCGAACAGCTGGCAAGCCATGTTTTCCAAGGATGAATGAGCCTTTTTCTGGTAGCATGTTTGAGGTCGTTGGTGACAGCAGGACCACCAATAAATTTAAAAATGAAACACTTAACACACTTTAATATTATCACAATTTGTTTTTGGATTATATTGATTACTCCAAAGAAAATTATTTTCAAGAATTCCTTCTTGATTCCTTATTCAACGCCATATTATTCCTTTTCTTAGTCTGCCCCCCATTTCTCTCTTTATGAACCCCTTGAACATGTCTCGTCCACGACATTTTCCTTGTAAAAGCCATCCCACAAAATTCACATTTATACGGCATAATTTTAAGATGTTTCGAATTGACATGAACAGTTAATTCCCTCCTCGTTTTAAATAATTCTTCACACCTCTCACACTTCACCTTTTTCCCTTCCCCATGCTTCGACAACTTGTGCTGCCTAAGTCTTGCCGAGTTAATGAACTTCTCTTCGCACTCCAAACAGACAAACCGAAAGTCCTCCTTTTTCGGATGGGATTGGCGCATATGACCCGCCAAGTTTTTCACTAATGACCCACATTTTTCACAAGCCTGTCGTTCCACCACCTCCTCATGAATTTGCTTTTGGTGCTTGAGCAACTCAGAATTGGTGGTGAAAGCGGAAGGACATTGATCACACATAAAACCTTTTTCCCAGCAAGAAGGAACCTTTTCCCCTTTCGCCACAGCTTCCTCTTTCTCCTGCGCGCTGTAGTGAGTCCAGATGTGACGCCTTGGCGCTTTCTTCCCGTAATAAGGGCGATTGCAAATGGGGCAACGGTGGAGGTTACCCAACTTGTGGGCAGCGTTGAGGTGGATCCGGAGGAGGTTCGGGGTTCGGAATTTTTTAGAGCAGGTTGGACATTCTTTTGGCTCTTCTATTCCGGAGGATGGGGATGGTTTCATAATCTTTTTTAACTTTTTCTTGGCAACTTTTTTAGTTGAATTATTTAGGGATTTTTGAGCACCTCCTTTTCGTTCGTTTCCTTCGATATTAGATGCAGAAAATAAGTCTTCATCCCCAAGTTTTGGTGTTGTAAGAGGTGGTCCGTTTGTCTCTTTGTTTGGTTCATTCTTGGGCGTAAAATTCCCGAGGTTAAGAAGGATCTCTGCTGCCTCCCGTTCATCCTGACTGGAGACTTGTTGTGGCTCCTTATTTCCATCAATAATCTCTTGTTCAATGAGAGAATTATTAAAGAAAAATTGTGACGCTGCTATGTCCCTCTCATTCAACGTGTTTATGATAGAAATAGTTTTTCCTTTTGATAATTTGCTTCTTTCATCCTGATCTTTATTGTCAAAATTTATTTGATCTTGTTCCAAATTTGAAATAAATTCCATGGGTCTTTCTGCTTCGTAATTAGACGCAACCTGCAATGCAATTTGTCTCAAGGAACTTGTCTCTGTTAGCAGAATGGGATTTTGCGGAGAATTTAACAAATTTAGAGAAGATGAGGAGGATTCCCCTTCTTCTCTAGCTTCTCCCCTTTTTGCTCTCTTAGGTAAACTCTCATTGAACTCGTCTTGACTTCCTAAAGAGCTTGATTCTCTCGATTCTGGTATTTCTGGGGGGAGTCGTCGCTTTAAAATTTGACAAGGAATTATAGTTTTTGAAGTGCTCGGAAAGGCTGGTCCTGAATCGTACCCACTCTCTTCTTCAATAGGAACAGTGAGAGCAACAGCTGGAGATAGGATTTTCTCTTCAATTTTTTCCTTCTCATCTTCATCGTGAGCAACAACTGGATCAACCGGAACTCCATCATTTGTTTCTGTATAGATTGAAAATAAGAAATATGAAGATGTTTTTTTTCTTTCTTTGTAAATATTTGACAATAATCCTTGACGCCTCTCTTCCAGTTACATTTTGGATGATTAAAACTTCAAAATACCTTTCGAATTCCACCCGTCATCGCCACATTCTAAGCCAGGATGACTTGGAGAGTCTGGTAACTCCTCCCACCAGTTCTTGTCATCCTCATTTCCCTTTACATCTTCATTTTTAGAATTTATTGCAACCGTCTTCCTCGTCCTCGTCCTCAACTTCAACCTTCCTATCAACAGCTGTTCCTCCCCCTTAATCAACCTCTCCACTTGCTTTAACTCCTCTTTCAGGTTGTACACCCGGGTCAGCGGGTGCTCACATTCGGAGCAGAATTTAGAAGGCTTTTTTACCCAAATTCTTGGATCCTCAATCTTAAACACGGCTAAAAAAGATTGAAAATTTGTCTGGTGCTTCGATGACTTAACATAGAGGCTCGCGTTCGTCTCCTCCTCGACCTCAGTACCACCCAAGGCGCTGGGATTTTTGGAAGTATCATCAGTTTCCTTGGAGATAATTGAAGTCCAACAAATGACACAAAAATACGACATTTCTTGCAAGTTTCTTACAACAAGAAAAAATTCCTAGCTACTCCCTCCTAAAAACGAATGAGAATGATTGGATTTGTAATAAAATACGTAGTATAAATGTTACTCATCATATTTTTTATGTGAATAATGAGAACATGCCTGCCGAAATAACTTTTTGGAACCTACGTACACGTACGTAATTTACAGTATTTATCGAAGTTGCAACAGATTAACAGATGCCTGCATCCAATCTTTTTACATGTAAGACATAGGAGAGTGCTACTGCTAAGGCAAATTCATTTTATATAACGCATTTGGCGTGGGAATGTGTGTGTGTGGGGGAAATCGACTTCTACTTCAGTATAAATGATAAAAGCAGGATGCCAAAAACTGTATAGTCGCAGTCGGCTGCATGGGCAAAAGAACTAGCCACCAGAATCTGAACAACAAACAAGGGAAACACAGTGAACAGGATGAAGAAATTGAGTTGTCGAGTGGAATGTGGAATGTTTATCGTATTTGGGGGTGTCCTCGCTCATGTTATGACTCACATAGATGATAGCAGAGCTGAAAGTGATATCTTCTCTGAAGTCTCAAAAGCTATACCATTAAATACGATATTTTTTGTGGTCTTGATAATGTTTGACTGGCACAGAGTGTGCTTGTGTAAACGTATTACAATTTTTTTACTCATCGTCTTGTGCTCTTTACGGCCTACGAGTTACAAGAGTTGCGAATATATGATAAAGTAAAGCGAAAATCAAACTGCAAATAACATCTGGAACGTTTCTCTTGTGAAAGAAATTTTTTCGCAAAAATAATATGCAGTATGGTATTTATTACGTAGTTGAATGTTAACTCAGCAAGTTATGCTTTTACTATGTTTGTCCGTCGGCCTGTCTGTCAGTAAAGATTCTATCCTGACTAAATGCATTGGCTGATTTGTACTAAATTTGTTGCAAAGATGGAATACCTGAAGGGTTCGGCACTGAATACTTTTCAGTGAGTTCGGTCAAACGATTCGGAAGCTATTGGCGGGAAATTTAAAAACAGCATTCATGGATTATGATAAAAATACTTATTTAGGAATATTTTGCGATAATAAATCAATTAGTTTAAGTAGTAGTTTGAATTGCACCACATAATTTACAAGTTTTCTTAGCGAAAATGCAGTATATCAATAATATACTGAAAACAAGTATTTATTGATATGTCGAGGTGCTTAATCGAATAGTTTTAGTAGCTTTTGAATTCGTGACGAAATTAAAAATATTTCCTCCAAGTAATTAAGGAAATCAATGCGAGCTTTTAACATCTCATGGTTATAACTATAATAGTTACAGCAATAATGATAATCATTATTACATATAGTCCTTTATGAAATCCGTAACAGCTACATATCTACATTGCATACAAGCAATTTATTAGATGAGGCAAGCCTTTCCCACAATACCTCCTCCTCCATCGACTTGGAAGATTCGTTGTTAGACTAAATTTAGACGTCCCGATGGTGCACTTCTTCACATTTGCTTGAATTTATTGACTAATCCTCTAAGTTTATTTTATTTTTGATTCAAACTGTCGTACACTTTTCGAAATTACCAGGGAGAATTTGCAACTGAGAATTAGCAAGAGGTTTGAGTGTTTTTCACTAAAATAGGGTATATTTTATCGTTAGAATTTTGTGATTAAAATTATCTTAATCAAAAATATGTAAAATAGAACAAACTAAAATTTTGAAGAATTTGAAATGACCATCTACTATCTCCCTCTAGATTTTCATGTAATAATTCTCATAACGTTTTAGATTTTTTTCGGATTGACGATTAACGAAATAACCGTTGCCACGGCACCGTATCGCGAATCAAGCTATCAAAGCCAAATATTTTTAGCAATATTACATGAAAATCTCTTCTCTCCCATTCTGGCTTCAGAGTTCCTACACGATTGATTAATTGTACTTGATTTGTTAACATTTAAAAAACCGTCCGCGCACAGAATTTTGTACTTGGGTAAGACTTGATTCCTTTTTTAAATCAGTTGACAAAAATTTTAAAAATAAATAGGCATACAGTCTAGTAACCACAGCAAGTCGAAGAATACTGGTTTTGGCTTTGGTTGGATGTGAGACATTGATGTGTAGGATATATACATATATCCTTTGTCCGAAAGTGTATCAAGTTATACAGGTCTAAAACACGCTGGATTTGAAAACCCTCAAAAATAATAAATAAATAATTTGGTTTGCTTCATCCTTTCCTTATGTTGTATGAACAACAAAAGACTATCAATATATATATATTATAAGTAATATCCTCGTTAAAAAAGGAAAATATTGAAAATTTTATATCATAATTTTTATTCCAATTATTACCAAATCTCATCACATTTTTCATTATTAAAGCTCTCGTTTATATCGAGAATGTAAGTATAAATATTTGAGCTAGATTTTAACACCATGTCTGAAATCAGGAATTAATTAAGTGACATAAAATTGAAAATTACTATAGTTTATAGATTTCATGCAAGAAAATAACTTAATATATATTTTTCTCTATTTGATTGTTTAATTAAAAGGCACAAACTTCTTGAACAGCGAGTCCAAGAGTCCAAGTCCAGTCTCGAATCTTCATAATAAGCAATTATTTTCCGCCTTTCTTGTGAACCTGCTTGACATGCCGACCCACCGAAGTCTCCCAAGCAAACTCCTTGTCACAATGAGGACACGGGAAAGACAGTATTTTGGCGTGCACCTTTTGATAATGCGCCTTGCGCATCACGCTACTTGTAAATTTTTCCGGGCAATCACCACACTTGAGCAACTCCCCCTTTTCATGACCAGTCAACATGTGTTTCCGAAGTCGAGATTTGGTTACAAATTTACGTTGCGGCTCTGTACAAATTGGGCAGACAATATGTCGATCTTCCATTTTGGTGTGACATTGGCGCTTGTGCCCGGTAAGATTTTTCACCAATTTTTCGCAAATCTCACACTTTTTCTTGGCAGCAACGGGACGAGGATTCTTTTTAACACTTGATGATTTTGAGGTATTAAGTTTCTTCTTTATTTGAGTAGGAATCATTCCACCGTGACCCTCCGCTTCCTCCAGTTCCTCCGCACTTTTGTGGGTCCACCTCCCGTAGAACGGCATGGCGCAAATGGAACACTTGTGCTCAGTTCCCAACTTGTGAGTAGATTGGAGATGCATCTGAAGAAGATTCTTCCCCTCGAAATCCTTCTGACAACGAGGGCAGAGGTTGTTAGAGTTTTCTTGGCGATTTCCGGTGAAATCGTTTTCACCTAAAAACAATTCAAAACTTTTGTTAATCTACGCTATCAAAAATCAAGTTAAATTGAAACAGAAAGAAATACCCTCAACAGCTTCACATCCAGATCCTTCGATTGTGTTCACATCTGCCTCTCCAATTCCCGTTTGATCATTCTCCTTGGGAGGAACCAGATTCAGTTGTTTTTGATGGGAATGATTTTTATTAGCGTTGGTGAGTACAGTTTTCTGTTTTTCATTCTCATTTTCTAAAGCAACTCCAAATGCCTCAGAAATGATTTCAAATCCCATTTTTTTCAAACGTTGTTGCAGCTCCTCATCCTCATTATTCTCTATTTTGATGTTGTTAGGAGTAAGCAAGTTTTCTGCAAGTAAAATAGAATTACGTCAGCCCGACTCGATTCAACCGGAATTCTTTTACTCCCCGATTTTGGTTATTACAATCGACACACACCATTATCACCCCCATTTCCATGCCAACCAACAACTGCACTTGTTACAGACACCCCTACTCCAAAATTTAATATTTAAATTTTCTATAGTTAAATTGCTAGTCAAAAATATTTTTTAAATATTTTTACACCCACAAAAAAAACCCTTAAACCCAACTCAACTTTTAGTTCGCAATACAAACTCAACGTTTCTCAACAAAATGAAAAAAAAACTCAACTCTAACTATTTAAGCAACACATAACACGACTACGACTCTGCCATATTGTTGCTCTGTTGGAGCTAAAATATAGCACTCACCCCTCCAGTATGAACCCAGAAGAATAGAGCTGCCAAAATATCTGCAACCGTTCTCGTCAACAAGGCGAAAGTTAAGTAAAACTTACCACCTGTAACTCCAACCTCATTTTCAATCGTCTCAACCTCAACTGTAGCTAAAGTTGCATATTCACCAGCAACTTCATTCTGCTCCAAAAACTTGTTAAACTCTGGAAAAATTGATACATCCAACAGCAACAGTTTCTCATTAGATTGTTGCTGACAGCCTTCATTGGAAATGGAGAAGTTTTGACTCCCTTCCACTAACACCTCCTCCGCCAATAATGGCTCTTTATCTTGAGAGAAACGTTATAACTAATTTAGCAATTCTACTTAAATATTTTTTAAAGTGTATTTAAAGTGGACTTACTTAAGTTTATATGATTGCCTTTTTGCTCATCCTCAACTTCAGCTCCGACGGAGGATCGAGGAAAACCCAAATTTTGTAATATTGTCAATTCCTCTTGAAGGCTGTTAACCCCAACGCTACTCCGTTTCTTGACAGAAAGGAAAGTCTGAAGATGATTCCTATCATCATCACGATCACCAGTTACAAGAGCGTTAGCAGAGGCTCCTGTTATGCTCATCTGTGTTCCATCGCAATTTTCATGGAGGGGAAGAGGCTCCTCCTCCATTCCCTTCCTCTCAAGGAAAACGTCACCGTCATCGAGGGTGTTATCATGATTAAAGTTGCCGTCCTCCGTGTAATCGTAAGGATAATATGTGTCACCACGTTTATAGTGAGATGTAGCACAGTTTTTCTCCAGTGCCAGTTGCTCAAGAAATACCTGATCTTCTACCAAAGATCCAAAGCCACATAGTTTTGACCCATTTCCGTTACCTTTCCCCACATTCGACTTGGGTTCACCCTCGCCGGTTTGGCTTTGGCCATTTGGACAAGGCACATGAATATGATCTACATTTTAGGAAGAAGGAATGAGTGCACAAAATATCAATTATTGTGTATTAGTTTGTTGTTCGTTTTCAATAAGATTTTTAAAAAAAATCAAAGTATTATAGTGATTTTTAAGTAAGTGCAAGTGTGTTTACCCCCATTTGTGCCACGCACCTTAGCCCCACTCCCAGTTTGATCTCGTTTCTGCATCTTTGAAATGTTTAACTTGTGTTTGGTGAATAACTTGTTTAATTTGAAATTAATCAAATTACGAATTCAAAAAAGAACGTGACCAATCCATAAATAATTGAGGAAACTTGAAAGAAAGTTGCTTCTTCGTTCCTTGTCCTTGTGTTTTCAGTAACTTTGTAAACTGAACAACTGGAAAGTTTAATCTTCTGTCTTCCTTCCAACTCCGGAAGAAACTGACTGAATTGAGGACGAATATGAATGCAACAGATACCAGTTGCATGATGCAACTTGCATCCAGCAGCTCCTCAACAATTGAAAAAAAAAGAATAAGACTGACGGTGACTGTATCCTACATCACGTCTACACTTTTCTTCTTGCCTCTTCACACCCACGCATTTATCCAGTGTTACCATTATATCCTTATGATTCTCTTTGTTTTTTGTTCACCAGTTTTTTACAAAGAGCCAAATAGTTGGCAGTTTTTTATTGGTAGTTTTAGTGGTGTCAATGAAAATGGAAGAGACTGCTGGAAACTTCGATGAAATAAGAAGAAAATTCAGCGGAATGATCTATATTGATGCTGGTCTGGTACTACTATCAATCGTCAGTTCTAGCAAGGTGGATGTTTTAAGGATATCGTATTCCGATACAAAATCCGGATGCTTACAGATTCAATTATGTTTCCTACACTCGAGCTCATGATGAGTCATGGAATTTACCTACTGAGATTTCTTCCTCTCATTCTCATCCGTGCAAACCAAACGAGAAGAGG
This sequence comes from Orchesella villosa, assembly GCA_036850725.1. Taxonomy (NCBI): domain Eukaryota; kingdom Metazoa; phylum Arthropoda; class Collembola; order Entomobryomorpha; family Orchesellidae; genus Orchesella; species Orchesella villosa. Next base: position 5,901 of record JAANSM010001089.1, on the reverse strand, counting down.
ATGGAATAGGCGAGCGAGTGAAGAACGAGAACCAGACACCAAAAGACGGAAGCTTTTTCTGTTGCATAAGTTCCTTGTAAGATTGAAGTGCTAAGAGCCCAGCAACTAGCTCTGAAAATTACACTGCACTTCCAATATTACCAAAAACAGTATCTCAAAACGTCGCAATACATTCAAAAAATTGGCTTGTACTAAAAAATGTGTTTAAAACTTCAAAAACCGGAGAGTATGCTGGATGATTGGATGTGGTGGAAAAACCTATTGAAACAATGCAAGTGCGCTCCTGCTCAGCTCTACATTTACTCTACCTCATCTGCCGTCAGTAGAGCCCCAGCGTTCCAAGCGAAATGATCTCTTCCCATAAAAAATACTCGATTAATCATCTACTTCCGAAACTGCGAATTGTCCTATGTTCTTCGATTTCAACATTCACTCTTCATCTTCTGAAAACTCCACAGCAAACTAAAAACCTGAATCATGTTGAACGTCAATTCGGAACAAGAAGGTGAGTTTTGTGTTTAATTTTGAGTTTTTAATTATCTTAAATGTCTCTCAGTGAATGTGTTTCTTATTAAAAAGTGCATTTATTATTTTTTTTGAACCAGAACTTCCATCACAAGCACCTGATCATCATGTACATCCTGTTCCTTGTTCATTAAGGACAGGAGAAGTTGGATATAAATGGTCGCTTCAGCTTCAGCTTCCTCTCAACGTTGACGAAGGGGAAATACCTACTACGGGTCAGTATAACTTTGTGCTCTTGCCTCCAGAGGATGAGGCTAGCACCTCGAACTACCTTCAAGAGCAAGTTACGCCCAAGAAGGAAGCTCATGAGGAGGTGGTGGAGCGACAGGCTTGTGGGAAATGTGGATCTTTAGTAAGAAACTTGGCGAGTCACATGAAACAATCCCACCCGAAAAAGAAGGACTTGCGGTTTGATTGCTTGGAGTGTGGAAAGAAGTTCGTCTACCCGACAAAACTTAGGCAGCACCAGTTGTCAAAGCATGGGGAAGGGAAGAAGGTGAAGTGTGAGAGGTGTGAAGAATTATTTAAAACGAAGAGGGAATTAGACGATCATGTCAATTCGAAGCACCTTAATACCAAGCCTCATAAGTGCCCAAAGTGTGGAATGGATTTTACACAGAAATCGTCGTGGACAAGACATATCCGAGGGGTTCATAAAGGCATAAAACCTGTACCAATGGGCCGGCTCACCGAAGAAAAGTAGGCAGTGGGTCGTGCGGAGAATATGATGCATGTAAGGCTGGAGACGTGCGTGGGCAATTCAATGAAAGCGTTGATAATCGGTTTTGTTTGTACCTTTTAAAAAATATTTTTAACTGCTTTTTTTAAATCATGGGATAAAAGCTAAAGCTAGTAGCCGCCAAAGTTTCCAGTGGATTTACTGAAAGTAAAGTCTACATTTCCAGGAGAAACATATATGTACAACCATAACGACTTAAATTATTGTGATCTAAATCAGAAATATTTGTACTTTTAATACTTTAAATTATATTTGTAATGTGATGTCTTATTGCCAGTTTACATGTCAATAAATGTAACTTGAGATAATTTTTTCAATATCCTCTATTTTATTATTCCAATTTTTTTCTCCAATTTAAATATACATGGAAATTTTCGAACCAAGAATTCACAATCAAAAATAGATTACAGGAAAAAGCTGCCGATTAAAATGAATTTAGTCTTCCATCAAAGCAATATTATTCCAATTTAACAAACAATTTTTAGTCCCAAGCACAACAAGAGACAATAACTAAAAAGGGGTTAAACGTTAATACAATTAATTAATAATATAGATACCTAGCTCAGGTGCTTTGATTACACGAAAAAATGTGATTTGCACAGTCTCCCATATTTTATCATTGACAGTAAAAAACTTCAGGAATTAATTTCTACATTGATTCAGCTCTTAAAATTTTATTTACTTTACTTTTTATCCAATTTTTACCATATAAGTCTTCTAAACTCTAGTAAAGCTAAGAATTTGGGCCTTGGATGATAAGCATGTGGTGCAAGGATGCAGGAATCTTCAGCGATGGGAACTAGTTGCGCTAAATGTACATATAAATATAGCATACATTCCTACAAACCCTACATTCTAGTACTATAAACTCTTGAGGTCTCCAACTCCAACTCAAATTTTTTGTGCAAAAATGTATCACATTGTACAGTTCATAGAGCTTGTTAAAACCCAGTGGATTTGAACACTCCCAAAAATATTTATGTTTACATCTTTTAACACCTCTTGTGCTAGCAGATTTCAACACTTACTACCGGACAAAATTATAAATCACACGAATCAGGTGACAAGTTTTGATACGGATAATTGATTAATTTAGTTTATCCTCAATATAATCACAATAACATTAATATTAATCCAAAATAATTTACAAATATATTTTTATTATCAATTCCAAAATAGAATCCTAAGGCACGTCTTGTCACTTGTGAACCAGCTTGATATGTCTCCTCCACGACGTCTTCCAAGTAAAAACCTTGTCACAATGGGGACACTTCAAAGGCGGCGTCTTGGCATGAACCCTGTCATGATGTGCCTTACGCAGCACGCTACAAGTAAACATTTCCGGACAATGTTCACACTTGAGTTTCTTCCCAACTCCATGAGCAGACAACTTGTGCTGTCGAAGCCGAGAGTTGGTCACAAATTTGGGTTGCTCTTTACAAATTGTGCAGACAAAATAACGCTCCTCCATTTTGGTGTGACATTGGCGCACATGCCCAGTAAGATTTTTCAACCATTTTCCGCAAATCTCACACATTTTCTTTTCAGGAACGGGACGAGGATTCTTTTCAACACTTGATAATTTTGAGTTTTTTGAGATATTAAATTTGTTCTTCATTTGAGCAGGAATCTTTTCACCGAGACCCTTCGCTTCCCCCATTTCATCGGCACTTTTGTGGGTCCAAATGTGTCGCAATGGGGTGGGCTTCCCGTAGAATGGTTTGGCGCAAATGGGACACTTGTATTCAGGGCCCAACTTGTGGAAAGATTGGAGATGCATACGAAGAAGATTCTTGGCATTGAATCGCTTTACACAATGAGGACATTGGTTGTTGGAGGAGTGGACTTGGATTAAGTGGGTTACTAGCCCGCCTTGTGGAAGGATTGCTGGAAGTGGACATAATAAACAGCAATCGTTTTGTAAAACGGGGCCATTGGAAACTTCAGAAGAGACGCCAGAACATGAAGAAAAGTTTTCTTGATTTGTCACCTTGAAATCAACTTCACCTAAAAATATACAAAGTTGTTTTTGTTAATTTGCTTTTGATTTATTAGATAAAAAAATCAAGTTAAATTTTTGAAACAGAAAACTTACACAAAGCAGCATCAGATCCAGTTCCTCCGGTTGTTTTCACCTGTCCAATTCCTGATTGATTGTTATCCTCAGGAGGAATCAGATTCAGTTCTTTCTGTTTGGAATGATTTTTATTAGCGTCATTGCGTAGCGTTTCAGTAGTCTCTGATCCTGATCTCTTTTTTAAAGGTGGTTGCAGCTCCGCATCCTCTTCATTCCCTCTTTTGAGGTTGCTAGTAGTAACCAATGTTACTGTAAGTAAAATAGAAACGTTAGTTCGAGTCAATTCCTTTAGCCCTTTTACCACTTTTCTACTTCCAACTATTCAGTGTTACAAACGCTACAGTTTAACTACAAATAAAAACCCCACCCCAGAATTTAGCGTTTAATTTACTGAATTAAATATCTAATCAAAAAGTGAAGGAGTCTTTCATTTTTCTACATTAAACAAATGCAAGAATTCCAACTCTAAACTCAGTTTTTCTCAATCCAAACTCAATATTATCATACTCAGAATTGGTAAAAAACGCAGCTAACTTTTTTTAAATTATACACATATCTTCGTTTTATGCTCTGTTGTAACTTGTAACCAGCAGCATTCTCCCATCCTTCCCTTCCAACCGCTGACCAATATGAACCTTTGAATAACTGTCAAAATATCTTCGTCACCGTCACCGTTCCTCTTTCTTTGCTCAAGACCTCAAGAAAATGTGATACTTGATATTAGAGAACAACTTACCGTTTTCTCCTGAAGCTGTAACTGCACCAGAGAATTCTTGCATTATTTTTGCCTCGCTCAGTTTCTGCTCCAAATACGCTTGAAACTCAGGCCAAGATGATATCTCCAACAGCGTTGCATCATCAGTAGTTTGCCAGTCTTCATTGGAAATGGAGAGAACCTGACTCCCTTCCGTTACCACCGTCTCAGTTTCTCCTTTCACAATTGTTTCTGAACCTGAAATATTATATCCAGAAGAAAAAAAGTTTGACCTCAAACATCGAACACATTTATTTTTTGAAGCAATAATAAGAGTTCAATTTTAAATGATTACCTTCCTCAACTTCAGCTTCTGTAGAGAAAGGAGGATACAATTCATCTAATATTTTCGCCAAATCCTCCTCAAAGCCGTCATCACCATCAACTTTGCCAGAGACGCCTGTCGTTGTCGTGCTCGTCCCTATTTCAACGCCCTCAGAACACTTTTTATTTCCTGAAAGAAGATTGACTGTTTCTGTTGGGATCTGAGGATCAGGAGGCTCCTCCTCAAGACAAATGTCATCGAACAAGTTCTCATCAAATGTTGTGCAGTATGTCCAAATAATCAGAAAGATCTATATCATTTTTGTATGGAGATGTCTTGCCGTAGTTTTCCAGTTGCCCACCAAATAACTGACCATCTCCCAAAGCTCCAAGGTCAACAAGCTCCGGCCCCTTTGCGTCCCCATCATTCGGTTTGGATTCAAACTCGACGACTTCCTTAGTGAATTTAGTTTGCCCTTGCCCATTTTCACAAGGGACTTGACATTGACCTAAATTTTTATCTAAAATAGAGGACAAAGTCAAAAGTTGAAAGTGCAAATCAATTTTTGTGTACTAGTTTGTTCTTTTGTGTTCTTATAAGATTTAGTAAGAAGTACTATAGTTGATAGTGATTTTGGGTTTTAAGTAAAGTGCTAACCTTCATCAGTGCCACACTCTTTAGTACCACCCCCACAGCTAAACCCAATTTGGACCAGTTTCCACATCTTTGGATTTGGGATGTGGTGTTGTTTAAGCAATTCACTTCGTTCTGATTATTTCAGTTGTAAGTTCTACATTTACTTTGAGAACTGGTGACAAACTAGCTTCGTCAAAACAATTTTTAAATTTTAAAATTCAATTCAAAATTCAATTATCAATCTTCTCTTTTTTGTGTCTGCCTTCCATCACACTTGACACTCTTATAGAAACTAATTGAATTGAGGAAGAAGAAGGATACAGGGACAAGTGAGTGACCAAAGTTGTAGGCAACATCTCATGTCTCATCAAAAATGAAGAATATTTCGGGGGACTGATTCTTAAAGCGTCGCCACTTCCACTTCTCATCTTTCCTTCTCTCCCCCACAAGTTTATGCGAAGTTGCCATTATAGTTTTATACATTATAAGATGGGTTGCTCTGTTGCTCATCACGTCATCACTGATCGGATCATTTCTTTTTACCAAAACCTATTGGTTGGTGGTGTGGTAAAAATTAGGACGGTAGAGTGTAGAGGCTGCAGGAAACTCTACGATCAATTAAAAGAGAAGTACTATCAAAACTATGTTCTTTGTGTTGAGTGTCATACGTTGTACGTGGCAAGGTGTGTGCATTTGTGAAATAACCTTGATAATTTTAACACGGAGTATTAAAACAAAATGAAACAATCAAATTTTTGCACATCACCAACATTTACTTTTCACTTTTAATTAATAACAATAACCATTTTTGTAGAACTAGATAAATTCGTCGTTTTTTTGTAATTTCTCGACTCTATCACAATAATTGGTGGGGTGGGCCAGGTGGTATATTATTTTACGTTTTG
>JAANSM010001088.1:0-20899 GCA_036850725.1 Orchesella villosa | reverse complement strand
GTAGGTGTATTTCCAAATGCTTAATCAAATAATGTTAGTAAATTTTGAATTCGTCATGTAATTCAATTTTTTTCAAGTAATTCAGTGATATTCATGGTTATAATTGTAATTATAATCATAACTATAGCCCATTGTTAGATTGGTAACAGCTGCGTATCTATAATGCTTGCATGCAATTTATTTCAATGGTGAACAAGCGGGGTGCCATTATTGCTTTCACCATACCATGCAAAGTAGGTGTAAGATTATTATCGCAATCTTGCTCTGGAAAATCTTACCTGGACACGAAAGTGTTTGGAAATGTTAGTATACGAATATTACGAATGAAAGATTTGTTTACTCTACGCCAAAAGCCAAACATTGCGTTATGCATGAAAGCAATATTTTAATTCAAATGAGCCGTCCACTATTCCTAATACTTGTGAGTATGTTAACATGAAAAAATGTAGATGTAATGAAGTGGGTGCTAAAGCCAGGCGTGTAGATGACGGACTTAGGTTAGAAGTTCTTTATATGCGTTTTCTTTCCAAGGCCCTAGGAGTTTTTTTACATAAAAAATCATTTTCTCACTTTCATACCCACATATATTCTACTTGCTACGTTTTTGTGACCTTAGTTTACATTTACAACTTGATCTGGAGCTTGCAGCTGCTGCTGCTCTCGCTTATTTGTTCATCCTTAGTATTGTACTTCAATAACTTCCCTGATAAGAACGATGTCATCCAAATCAAAAGAATTTTTCAAAAAGCGCGTTCCAGATGGAATCCCAGAGTTTAAGTCAAAAGTATTAATTAATACTGTAACCTGTTATATCGCTTTTAATTGCAGTGCTAATTTGGTTGCTATTATGATCTGTTGAAGCACGTAGTATACTTAAACTTATATACGTTTTTATTTTAATCTGTAGGTCGCAAGAGAGACTACGAGCTTTACATGGGAGATCAAAGGAGTGGAGGAAATACGTAGAATGGGCACCTGGGAAGCTGTCCATTGCCAATTTAAAGTAAGTAAATTTACATGGTCATTATCTCTGTCATCGGATGACAGATACCTGTATGTAGTTCCATTGTTGATGGAGCCTCAGAACGCTGTGGTGAAATTTGCCCTTACCATCATGGTGCTGAATAATCATAACAACGTTATATATACTCCGATCATGGGTAAGAATTACCCAATATTTATATTTTAATGACAAACAATGCAAAGAAAACTAATTACTATGTACCTTTTAAGGGGGTGAACTGGGATATTATGGTTGCAGCTCTGGAAAGAAAACTTATGATCAGAAATGGGAAGTACTTAAATTCGGTGAAACGAATTTCGACTACTTTTCAACAATGGTTTACAATTCCAGTTTGAAATTATTCGTGGAAATGACCGTTTTTTACGATACTCATGGTTCCTAGTCACTTTCTTATATAACTTCAATATATTAAATAAATATGTTCATGATATTTTATTACAAATGTTTCGCATTTTTACTAATGTATAATCTATTTCTAAAAATGTTTTCGAAATCGTGTTCATTGAAAGGTATTTGGTATATACTGTTGTTTTTACAAATCGATCAATAAATTTTGATTCTTGGTATTGTACAAAAAAAATATAAAGCAATTTTATTGCAGATAGTTAACATACAACAATTAAATTCATTGAACTGCTAAATTACAAAAAGTCAACAAATGGTTACAAATACGAAACAATACGCGCACCAACACCCTAAACGTTAGTGATTCCTGTTCTCTCGATTGTTTCTAGCAAAACTTTAAGGTTATCATTAAACAGATCACATCGTATGGGCATTTCTAAAGCATAAAATGGATTTTTGAGCACATAATCNTCTCTCGATTGTTTCTAGCAAAACTTTAAGGTTATCATTAAACAGATCACATCGTATGGGCATTTCTAAAGCATAAAATGGATTTTTGAGCACATAATCGGCATACAATTCATAAATTTTTCTTAAGATGATTTCCATTCCTTGCAACCTGGGGTCACAAATGGCGATAAATTTAACACCTACACATAGAAGAAACAGGAAATTACAATTCAAAGCCGAATACTGTAAAGTGAATTAGCGATTACTCAGTTAATACTAACCAGTTAGAGTTTGCAGGCAATGAAGTTTAAAGGTTTCAGCTTCCAAGACTTGTATTCCTGATGAATGGGGCTCTGGACTAATTTGACTAGCAATGGCATACAATGGGTAAAACATGCTGCCTAAAAACATTTTCTCATTGGTGGTCATTCTCGTCCGGCCAAATCTAAGACTGAAAATATTTCCAGGAGAATGAAATAACTCACAAATATTATTACCCAAAAAACCAAACTAGCTGGAAGGTGGCTAAAAGAAGAAAAACAAAATCACGTCATGTTTACTTACCTAACCGGGAATTTAGTCTCATCACTTAAATACTCCAAAGCGTCTGGTCCACTTTCCATCTGCCCTCCATTCACAAGGGTTCCATTTATTGAAAGCAACGTCTGTCCAACTGCATTAAACCAAGCACACAAGTTCATTATTTATTTAAAGGAGTGGGCATTTGATTTACACCTTTTAGTATAAAAAACACCTTCCTCTGCTCTGGCAAACCAAATTAGGAACCCTACTACCAACTACTGACTACTAACTACTTTCAACTTTTACATTGTTGATTGTACACTTGTACTTCATCATTCTTTTCAGACTTACTGCAAATTCCGTCACGCTGGCCAAATACAACAACCAACTTTTTATTTCTCAATTCCAGCTTCAAATCCATTGGAAAATTGAAAGTTTTCTCACTCTCCACTTTAGGGAAGTTATGATCATAGTTAAAGATCATTCCTCCGGATTTCGACACAATGTACACACTGTGTATGGCCATCATTTTGACAAAGCTCAGTTGTTTTGAACCGGATAACAATGAGTCAAATATTGAGGAAGATTTAGTTCATTAAGAAAACTGAGAAGTAATATTAAATCAATTAATTCGACACAAGCACCATCAAAGTAGTTGAGCTGATTCTGTTGACACTTCCTTTCCTGGTGTACACCCAAACATCCATAATATTATTTAGAACACAAACAGCAAATATCCCACAATCACACAGGTATTTTAGTAGGGGAAACATGAAGCGACTTTTTGTACGCTACTCTTCTGACTGAGACACTAAAAGTGCCAGAATTCCTTACCTCCTACTTCTGCTGCTACATGCATGCAGGTCTGAATGTTGAGAACATTTTTATCTGGATTTATATTGATGTCAGTTAACTTGTAAAATATCGTAAAAACTTGTAGTTAGTTTTCAAAAAATAAAAGTGCCACGAGTTGGTAATAATGCAATTCGGCTATTTATTTCGCATATTGTGGTCCAAACGGTACAATGCATTTGGTTTTTATAATCAAATTTATTTCATTGGTGTATGCAAATCTTCAACATATTCGAAAGTTTCTCGATCAATTATGGTGACGTGGTCATGCTTATAATTGGCTGGAGCATTTAGTCGCCGAAGGCCAGCTCTATCGTAAACTTTTTGGATTACTGGTTGTATAAGGTTTAAAAAGCCGGCTTCTTTAGCTAATTGGATGTTGTACTCCCATTGCTTATCTCCAAACTTATGACTGTGTTTCAAGGGAACCTTATTTTCAAGCCTCTCTCGTTCTTCCTTCTTGATCTCCTGTAACATTTCATCTTTGCTTGGCAGTGTCAACTTTCCTTTAATTACTTGAAGGAAATATCGTATCTGTACAAAAGTATAAAACAAGTTCTAATTTTATAAATATTTTGCGATCTCAAAGATTATATTTAGATTTTCTGAGTGATATTTTGAAGATAAGAGGAAATAGATAACCTGACAGTCAAATTGAGGAAACGGGCAAACCGTAAATGGAATCCCGATAAGTATCATTGTTGGAAACATTGCATTAATCATATGCCTGTAGAGTGGATATATGTATTTCCCTTCCTCAACTGTAATACCACAGTCTGGGGAAAGGAACGGGAAATCGTATACATATCCTGGAAAAAGGAATAAGCAGTATACTTTAAATTCAGCTCATTGTTAGTGGAACATTTTATTTTAGAAGTGTTCATCGAGTTTTCTTCGATACAACTACATACCTGAGCATAGCAGCAATACGTCGCATTCTATTTCATTACCGGTGGCTGTAATGAAAGACTTCTCTTTGGCAGATGTAACGGGAGAATGAATCAGTATTTTATTGGGCATCGCGCACCTAGACTCGTTACAGCTTAATATGACCTGTGGAATAAAAGCTTTTTATATTAAAAGTCTGTTAAAATTGTTGACGATGCTTTCAAATCTTTATAAGATGACTGCAAAACGGATTTCATCCGATTCAATAATCTGTACCTGTGAAGCAAACTCCACTAATTCGATTGAAATATCAATTGCAGATGGCCCCGCACCTAGAACAATCACGCGTTTACCCAAGAAAATATTCGGTGTTCTGTAGTCCCTGCTATGGAAGATTTCTCCTTTGAACGATTTTAAATTCGTGATATTTGGAAGATAAGGTTTCGTGTAATGTCTGGAGTGAATAACATAAAACTGCTGATAATGCATCCTGATTACATATTATAACTAATTATAATTGCATTAATATCAAACATTTGAAATAAAAAGTTCTTGTGGCATACCCATTGCAAACTATGATAGAGTCAAAGAAGTGTTCGGTGGTTAACCTCGTAGTTAAGTTCTCAGTTGTAACTTTCCATTCCGGTTGTTCCGGAATTACATTAGGTTGTACATTAATTACGCGAGTGGTAAACTGCAAACAATTAATATCAATTAGAAGTTACGAATCTAGCCACAAGCGCAAGCAATTTTTCAGAACAAAGGCAAGCGAAATTTTGTTCGCTACACGTATCAAAATTAAATAATCTGTAAAGCTGTATCAGTTTAAAGGTTTACATGTATATCTTCCAGTAAATTATAGCTGTCAGCAAATGTCTTGAAGTAATTAAAAACTTCTTCATGATTAATATAGGAATGTTCACTGTCAGGAAACTTGTAATCAAGATACCCCATTATTTCTTTCGGTAGATTCGTTCTGTGTTGCAAAACATAGACGTGACAGACGTTAGGTTTAGAGCATTTATGGGAGTGAAAGTCATTTATTATTGCGAATATTGATATCATAAAATTACCTCAATCCCCTGTAAGCTGTAGAGTGTATTGGTATTCCATATTCATCATTTCCCGTTTTGTCAACGTACTTCCATATCCCACCAACTGAATTCGTTTGCTCGAAAATGCATCCTTCCAAATCTGGATCTTCTCTAACATGTCGAAGAGCTATAAGACCTGCAGCTCCAGCTCCAGTTATACAGACACGTTTCTTATTCAAACCCATTTTAGTTTCGTAAATACTCTTCTTTAATAGACTTTTTAACATTCAGGTTTATTTTCCAAATAACCTACTTTAGGTTGACAGGTTCGTGAAAGTAGTTCACAGTGCATCCAAGCAGCTGATAAGCTGAAGACCGCGTGGCTCACGAGTCGTGAAGTGACTGTGGCTTATTCAGTTACATGTACATCAGCTTTAAACATTCGTTCTTTATATATTAGCTTCCAAGTTGTGTCTACTCGTGCATGCATGCGTGGGTCTGTTTCTGTTACATAATATACAGCACACTGTATGAGATATACCAAGCACACACATGAAGACTAGCAACGAAGATATATGATCCAAATGGATCCAAAAAAACAAACTAGAATGCGAAATACTTAACTCGTAACCGTCAATCGTGAGCACAACATATATTATTTGCTTTTGCTTGTTTCATTTATGTGCAGCATCATGATTGATGATACGATGCATGATAGTGCATTTTAATGCACACGTTCAACTTTAATGTCCCTAGATGCACAGAGGTTTTAGTAGAAATCGATTGGCCAGAAAATCAGAATTGAATTAGTTTATCGCTTTTCTGTTTTTCATTATTCATGATTCAACAAAAAGAGTCATTTGGTACTACTATCAGCTAGCTTTATCTGAAGTTCCTGCTACATCCTACATCAGTTGATTTCACCAGATGGTTCGCAGAATTCTCAGTGACGTAAGAAAAAAAATATGTCTATTTTAAATATGCTCAATATTGTAAATCTTTCATTAAATACGAAGGTAAATCTGTATTGCTTTCTCGTTGTAATATATATACTTGAGTAAATTTTGAAGCAATTAGGGAGTCATTGATATTCGAAGAAATAAAAAAAGTCAACACTGAAATACAAACAGAACAGATCCTAAATGTCTGCAACAGCAACATCAGTACCATCCTCTTCACCGTCATCCTCTTCTTGTCCCTGTTTTACCCCTTTACGTTTCTCAGTTTCCGTTTCACCGTCCTGTTCAGGCTTAGTTTTAAGGACTCTTAGGCCAAATCTCATAAATGGTCCCGAATAAAGACGATCCATCACCTGCCGCAAGCTGGCAAATTTTAACTTTTTCGTTGTTAATCTTCTCTTCTTTAGGTCCAACTTATCCATGGTAGATTCCTCATCTTCATAATCTTTAATTTCCTTTATGCAATTTTCGAATTCTATATCTTCATCTTCATTATACTTCTCTAAATCTGCTTCGGTTAGATATGCACGTTCTCTCAGGAAATCTACTAGCTTCGTTCCTAGAGAGGCGACGCCTGGTAAGGCAGTAACTCCAAGATAAACCCATGCGAGATAAGCGATAAGTTTGGAATCAGCTATAAATTGTGCAAGTTTTTATTAGGCGTGGCAATAAGTATTCCATTATGGCATTAATTTAGATTCCTTACGAATGGTTGGGTCAACAGACGTCACGCCAGCATAGAACATGTGCATAGAAACGTCCGTCTGCCACACAGGGTCATCTTTGTGCTCTAGAAGCTTTTCTGAAATACCAAGCTCGGTCAGCATCTCCATATAAATGTCTCTGATATAAAGGTGTCGTTCGTTTTCAAATTGTTTGTATAACAGTTCAATAAAATCGCTCTCTTTCCCGTTGTCGTCAGCCTCGAATAAAAGTTGGACCCTAACCACTGCCCAATTTCCTCTTACACCTAAAGACATACCCAACTGATTGATAGCAGCTACTTCTTCCTCAGTTTTGTTCGGATAAAGTTTATGGATATTTTTGATAACATCGGGCCACTGTACGTAGCCTTTATGTTCATAAGACTCGTTGGCCTTTGCATACGAGATATCTCGTAATTTGTCTAATTCCATCTGAAACAAGAGGTAAATGCTCTCATCGATGTAACCATCCAAGGTTCCTTTAAACTGGGCCAGTTTTCCATCATAGGAGTGTCTTCTGCAAGCATCCATCAAGTTATATACCCACTCCATTCTAATTTGTTCAAGGTGACAGCGTTTTTCAAAGTATTCAGTCACATATTGTGGGAAGTTCCCAACAACAGGGTATTCATACTGGAGGTCTTCGGGGTAACTTGCAATACCATCTTCTTCTTCTCTTCGAGCTTGTTTTATTATACGATAAAGCTTTACGATTTCAACACGTTTTTGCCAAATATCCTTAACAAACCAACCGGCTTCAGCTGCTGTGAAGCTTCTATCTAATAATGGCCTATCATATCGTAGGTAAGGTGGAACGTGGTCTCCTCTTCCAAGTGGCTTCATGTAAATATTTATCTCACCCACCGTCTTCCCAGTCAGCTTCTCAACAACTTTGTTTATCACGCCACGAGTGCTATTGCCTTCTCTGATTTGTAAAAACTTGGATTGACCTTCTGGCCATTCATTTGATATCTTTGTCCAGCTCGGACGTGGAGTTGGTTTTCGTCTAAGATCTTTAACTAGACCGCTTGTTTCATAAATATCGCTTTTCAGTGCTGCAATACCCTGCTTCCGTAGTTGTCGCTGGTTTTTCAGGCTATTACAAGTCTCCTGTAGCGCTTGATTCTTTTTTGAAATAATGGAAAATTTCTTTTGGGGTACTTCAAATTCAGATTTGGGCACAGTATCAGCGTAGTCAGCTTCATATATGACAATTCTGTAACGACCCATATGAAATGATACATAAAACCCTCAATATACAATTAACTTTCGATCGTTAGCGAAATAATATGTGAAATGTAATGCCGGAGAGGGTTGGATTTCATGGGTTACTTTTTGTGAGCTTTTTTGAGCTGACGTCGTACAGCTAATAACATCTGCCTGATTTCTTTAGGGTCTGCCTGATTCCTGATTCTTTGCATGATTTCAGTGTACTTTCCAGGAAGTGCCATGTCAAACAGCATTTGACCTTGGGTACTCACGATTTCTCGAGCTAAAGCTTCAATTTTCGTTTTGTGCAAACCTTTAAGTTGAGTTACAGCCCAACTTGTTACTTTTAATGATGATCTCATCCTGAGGAAACCATTCATTGCATTATTGTCAATATTAAGGCTATAAAGTACATATGTAGAGAAATGTAGTTTGTATTACGTTTACTACTAACTTCCATAACATTCCTAAAATTGTATGCAAGGTATGGTGTTGCCATTGAAGATGTTCCTGAAGAGCATGAGCTTCTGCTTTCACTTGTACCAACAGACGATGTCCAGCTTTGTCTGTATAACGAACATAGTTACCAAGAGTCTGTCGCAATTCCAACTCCTCCATTTTTTCTTTCTCCACTTCCAAAGTTTCCTTCTCTCCTTTCTCAAACACATCTTCGTATGCTTGTTTAATTTCTGCCAACAAGGGAGTCATTGTTTCAAAATGCTGTGCCATGAAACAAAATGCCTTTTGATAAACTCCAAATCTAGTCAACAGTTTTTCTGAGGGCTCCATCAATAGAATTTTCCTCTCGTCTAAAGGTTCAGGCTCCCAAATACCTGAACCGACAACCATTGGGATTACACAGTTTAACCAAATGTAGATAAAGGTAAAAGGGGTACGAATGATTGGGATTTATATGAGTAACGTTTACCATTATTAAAGTCAGTTATATCCTCCTCTGGAAGTTTAACAAAATTCCGTACTTCATCGAAGAGAACCCCAAACATTTCATATGCTATTGGGTCCTTAGAATTGAAGAGTTCAAGTTGAGCGTTAATAATATCCCATAATCTTTTGACAGCTTCTGATTGTATAACTTCTTGAACACCTTGTTCCTGTAATTACCATATACGTTACTGAAAAGTGTGATCTAAGACTGAATGCCTTTGCATATGAGCAAAAACTCAACTATCAACTAACCAAATATTTGTCTGGGAATGGTTCTAGCGACTGCTGAATAACGGATGGCTTTTTTGTTGTCTCAGGTCCTAATCTTTTCAGCGGCTTCTGCTTCCAATTGGAATGAAGTATTTCAAAAATAGTTTTTTCCCTTCCTCCATCGCATAGATCGTCACGATAAAGACCCTGTTCTTCTTCAACTTTATACAAGGGTTCCCAAAAGTCATCATCTAAGCCATCCCCAATAGGCATATCAGGTGTCCGCTTCCTACAGCATGTTGGGATTTTAGCTTCAGGTTCACCTGCGTGTCCGGTGTCTTCATCAAAGTCTGCAATAGCTGTTACCGGCAACTTTTTTGGCTCCGGTCTACGAAAACTTTCCTTAGCATCCTGAAGTTGAGTTGGACCAAACACTGCAGCCCGTGTGTCTGCATCAACAGATTCCAAGAAAAACTGGCGAACATTTTTTTGTTTCGAGCCATATCGAGATGTTAGTTCCTTCATGTGATGGGAAGCCAAAACGGATTCCAAGAAAAAATCCTGCTTTTTATCATCTTTTGAAAAGACTTGTTGCAGGGTTTTTAATGCTCCCTTATTTATTTGAATTTTTCTTTGTTGCTTCTCCCGTTTGCGTTCAAATTCATCGTCAAACATACCCTCTGCAGCAAATATATCAATGCTTTTATTATCATCATCTAGATCATTTTCGATTTCAAGTACATTTTCATCATCAGCGTGTCCATTCCCTTCGGCTCCTACGGTAGACATTCTCACACCACGCTTTGACATAGGAATTTCAGATTGACGCCTGACAACTGATTTTCGGACCTCTACTTTTGCCACTTTCTCTTCTGAAGTAGGATTTTGCTGTGAATTACGTTTATGATCTGCTGGATAAACTGTAATGACCTCGCCTCGTGCAAGAGCATGGTGTTGGTTCTTTATGGTTTGATCAGATTGTTCTTTGTTTAAACTGTCTTGCATATCTGCTGCCTTTGCACCCTCATTATCCATGTGAACATGAGCTTGATGGAAGTGGTGATGGTGGTGTGTCTGGTTTTGTTCATCATGATTAGCGAATTCCTCATCAATTTCATCTTGTGTGTGAACCTCTACTTTAACCTCGTTTACGCCTATATGAATATGCGGATGGTGTTTCTTGTGGTGCTCAAGATCATCAATTTCTTCTTGCGTGAGTACCTCAACTTTTACTTCATTTTCACCTATGTGAATGTGCCCATGATGCTTGCTGTGATTTTCTACAATTTCCTCCTGCGAATGAATCTCTATTTTACTTCCATGTTCAACTATTTGAACGTTTGCTGGTGGGTGGCTTAAAATTGATTGCGGCCCAGAGTGTGCTTCCAATTCGCGGACAGTTGCATTTATTACTTTAGATGCCCGAGCAGTGCTTTTAGTTGCTGTTGAGGAAATTGCAGCGTCTTTCGGTTTCTCCTCTGAAACAGGTGCTATCTCTTTTGCAGCTTTTGATGTTCTTTTTATGGAGTCTTTCTTTTGTTCAAGGGGATCAGCGTCGTTGACCGTTGGGGGTGATACACCAATATCACTGTTTTCCATTTTGGTGCCGTGTTTGACTCCTGGTGAAGTCCTAGATAACTATCTGAAGTAGAAATATTAAGAGCGAAATGTATAAACTATATTATAAGAATTTATAGTTAAAGAATGTCTGAAATGACAAAAATGTGACTGATGAAAAGATGTTGCCGAAACGGTGAAAGGTTGAATAAATTAATGCACATAAAAATAAATTCAAGAAACCGTTGTGGTACAAAACTATGGCTACTTTTGACCACCGTTACAACCACTACTAGCATCATGGCATGCATCAATTCAGCATAAACAATGCGACGCGTGTAAATAAATCAGGATTCTTTCTTTACATAAATCGATCTCAGTTTTATTTAAACAAAGTACAGTCCTTATCTCGATACAAAGACTACTCGTGATTGAGAAAATATAAGAGTTTATACATTGCGCATGAATGTAATTCGAACTAAACATTTCGAACCTTTGTATGCCAACAACAGGCAATTATGAAAGACTAAAAATACTTAACCGTCACTGGCGTCAATTAATATTTAAGTGTAACAAAAAATATCACAATGAATCAATGAATTATTCCCAGTTCTCCTCATCGATGTTAATTGTGTCTGCTCTATTAACATTCAGATCTACTATATCTGCACACAAGATCTCCTCGTCATTCATATCGGAGTCACTACCATGGCCTGAACTCGTGTCGTCTAAATTAATTATTACAGACATTTGTCCATCTTCCTCTGCAATTTGGAAGCCACCTTTTTCGAGTACGCTTCTACAAAAACCAAAAGAACTTGTAAATAAATGGCTGCTATATTTTAAATTCGTTACGAAAGCAATTCCAAGGCTGAGAATAAAATACCTTAAAAACGTCGCGTCTTCGGAAGCAGTTTGAGGCATCGAAGGAAGATTCTGCAGCCGCTGCAGAGGGAGTTTTAGTTGTGTCATACCAGAGTCATCATACTCATTTCTCATACTCGGTGACAAAACAAAGTATGAAATGTAATAGTTAGATTCGCAAAGAGTAATTTCCTCTGTCGTACGAGTTTCTTTAAAGTTTGGATATTCCAATGACTCAATTAGTGCGTAAGCGTCTTTCTGGACACGATGATAGAAAAAGTGGCGCATTTGGTTTCTGGTCCATCAACTTCTCAAATATTGCCATTTGTGATACACACCCAAGGTGGCGTGTTGCCTCTGACCCTTCACAAATCCCTTCAATTTTGTACGTGTAAAACTGGAACTCCCCAACGATCTTCTCACACCATTGGCGAAATTCTTGGCGTGTCCATTCAAATTTGTGATCCCAATGTCGAAATTTTCCCGGTGGTAAATTGAAAACCTCGTTAAATTCGGCGTTGGGAGTTGTAACAATAACCAGGTTTGGCGCAATAATCCCAAACACCGTTTCTTCGAATCCACGCAAAACGTCTGCATGAAGATGCTCAATAATTTCGATTCCCACGACAGCCCAAATATCCGGATTCTCTTTTCGAACTTCAGCATCCACCGTTGTTATACATCCCGCATATGCTTGCACCTGAAGGGCTTCCGGTCTAGAAATCCGCTGTAAATATTCAGCTGGCAACGGCTTGAGCAAGTGTGTTTTCTAAAAACAAGTCGAATACATGTTCGCATTTCTATTAAATATATAGTTCTCTGAGTTCCATCACATCTTACATTATAATCTGAATTTAACTTTATTTATCCACCTCTCGGAGTAAATCCGCATCCAAATCAAGAAATATGAGTTTCCCCACATCTAAATTACGCTTAAAGTATTTCATCATGCCAAACTCTGCACATCCCACTTCCATAATAGTCTTTCCACTGGTTTGATGGAGTTTTCTTATACTTTGGGGATTCCAGCATATTCTCAATAACTTGATTGACTCTGTAATATCTCTGAATGTATACGGGTGGTTCAAATTTCACGGTTTCAGAGTCCTCAACTTCAGCACCTTGAACCGTCGACGTATTTTGAGCCCCTTGAGGCAACTCTAAACAAGAGTTAGCAGTCTCACAGCCTTCCTCCATCTCCATCTTTTCATCACTTATCGATTCGCCTTTAACTTTAAGTAAACCCATATCCATACTGCAGCATGCTACCTCTAGTAGCTCCTAGTCACCAGTCACCAGTCTAATTTACTTGACACTTGAGAAGGTTGAGCTACAAATGACAAGACAAACATCAAAAATTATTTTTATACTTTCTACTGTAAAATTCGTTTTTAAAATCATAAGTAATCAATAAATGATAAAACATTTTAAGATTATATCGACATAATGTATTAACAATTAAAAGCAGTCAATTCTACCAGGCTCTGAAAGTGGAAAAGCGGAACAAAATACCTTTACTTCTCTTTCAACTCTCCAACTAATGACTAATATAACTGCTACTACAGACAGAACGAAAGGGAAGACGAAACTACCCCAATTTCGTAGAAACCGATCGCGATCTGACAGAAAGATGTTGTTTGAAGCTGAGATAAACTAAAACTAGAACTAGAAATTAGCTCTGTGATTAGGTCATAGGTTGGAAGTGTCAATATTTTAATGTAATCTCGGAGCAGTACAGAATACAACCTTTTCCATTTGTCATTATTTGTTGTGTAGTGAGATGAGAACATGCTTATTCCCACAAAAGTCCCAAAACTCAATGCTACTTCAAAGTGATGATGCTTTGTTCAATCCGATAAACGTCAATTCAAGCTGCTTTCATTTTCATGAACTTGTGTGTATGAAAAACTTCAGCCGACAGCGACAGGTCTCTGAATTAGAGTCTCGAATTAAAATATCTTAGCTCTGACTTCACAATTCATTTAGGCAAGGAGTCAGAGGTTGATTGCAAGTATTATTATTGTGAAAACGAGAGTTTGACACTGCTTGCTGCGTACATTAACTCTTGTCGTTTATTATTGTTTATTAATCCCAAAGGTAAAGTAATAGCTGCCCTTATTGCATTCGCTAAATTTTAGAGGCTCATCCATCAGGCTCATGCGATTCATCAACTACACCAGGCCATTTAAAACTAACGACGCATAATTTTTAATCGCTCATAACACTTGACTTTCTGAAGGATTTGACAGAGTTGAAAAAAGATATAGCATGCAATCATGATCAATGCAATGTCCATACCACATGAACATTTTTAGTCATGTAGTAATACCCAATTTCGAATGATTCAGCCATGATTCAACCGGAGATGTATGTTTTAATAAGTTCTTTGGATTCAACATATTATGTTATGTACATATAAATGAACGTGGGTAATTGTGAGTTGAATTTCTGTTCGAGAGCATGCTATATTTGGGTTGCATTTGAGTAATTTCATCTTATTCCCTGTAGTATTAGTGCAACCATGCGAAGATAGCATTTTTATCTGTATAACACAACGGATGTACTTAGCAAGATTGCAATGTAGAACAAATGTAGGGTTTAAATGTTTTTATTTGCCATTGACTTCGTAAAGGCAACATAACATATAACACAAAAGATATAAACAAAATCCTCGCTTTCCAGCTCAGGTTGATAATGATAACTTTAACATGCCAGAGATTCTCGAAGTTCGGACATTTTCGACCCCATTTTCCTTTAAGAGGTTGGCAACATAGTTTTAATTCATTGTTTGTACATAATTCTTGTAAACATAAACAGGAAATTTGGCTTACATAATGACAGCTTTTATGTATAGATAAGTTTTACAAATGTGAATAATTCATCAGTCCGATAGAGAAAAACGTATTTAAAATACGTTTAACAAAATTATACTGGAACAGAGAAAAATATGTGATTGTTACTTTTAAATCAGTTAAAACCTACCATCTTTGGCATTTAATTTTGTTTTCAGTTTTAGAATTTGCATAAACTTTTGTTTTCCATGTCCTACGCAGTCATATATTGACATGCAGTTTATAAATTTTAACAGTCACTGAAGTACTCATCACAATCTTTATTATTGCTAAAATTTACTTACGAATTATTCGTTAGTCAATTAATTATTAATTTTGTCGAATGGACCATAAACTCGGATGTTCATTTGGTATTCAGTTAAGTATGAATGTGTTACTCTCCTTATTTCATTCAAAAACTTATTATTCATATTTATTACCTTAGCTTAATGGAATTTGCAGTTTTAGGTGACAATTACGATGAATGAATGTTTTCAACAAATTCATTTCAAAACAGGTAAAACCAAACCTGGAAGTTATTTTACGGCATTCTTTCTCATGATTATTGAATCAAGCTAAGAATCAGAAAAGCTAAAAACAAAACACCAGTTCCTAGTAAATCTCCAGTTGCCGTTAGATAAGGAATTGTAGATACGTCAGGATCCTGACCATGACGCCACATAAAGTTGCTCAGAACTTTCGCGAAGTATAACAGGACCGAAACCTAAAGCGAGAAACGTATATAAGTGTTGATTACCGTTCACCTTAAATATCTCATATGACGTAACATGCTTATCTAATCGTATAGAGTGTTCACCTGAATCAGAGCCGCAACCAAGAATACAAACAGAAACAAAAAGTCATAACTTTTGCCTTCTGGGTATAGACGGACTAACCACGCGACAGTCACGAAAAAGATATGTCCAGGTATCACTAGGAAAAGTAGAACACGTGAAGAAGTGGCATGAACCCCTGGAATGTTTTAGAAAAGGAAACAATTTTACATTATGCTTCACAACATGAGTCGTAGATATAATTCCTAATACAATCATATTTCTAATTTGATGATATCATCATCGACAGCATCAATCTACGTCATGATTATGAATGTATTATTAGTACCTTTAGTGAATACAGACCAGGGTGCTTGACAAATTCTTCCATTGTTGGGAAGAATCTTGCGCTCACATTCAGCATGGAGCTGAGTTGCAATTCGACTTGCTTGAACGCTCACCAAATTACCCCCTATTCCATTGATAAGAGGCTGGAAGAGAGCGAGATTCTCATAAGCGTTACCGGAGATGTCCAAGATCACGCCTCCACCGCTGTATACAGAAACATACGGTTAATTTAATGTGTTTTATGAAATTTACTTCATTGCACATGTATAAATGTTTCATGATCTAAATCACGAAAAAAATATGATCCTTCGTATAATTTTATATCCAACATACGTGCTGATAACAACTGAAACGATGACAGGTAACCATCCCGAGATCAATACTTGCTTAACAAACTCATTGTTGTAAACGATCCAAAAAGCAATCGGGACAACGACTAAATACACCGCATATATTAGGTATACAATCCAGAATTGTCCACCTATTGAGAATTCATTTTATTGTTTTCATGATTCTTCAGTTCTTAAATACTGTAGTATTTATTAGTACACAACACATTCATTTGAACTTGACATTACCCTGAATCATACTCCAGATTTGGCTCGAGAAGAAGCTCAGCATATAAAGCGTAACAACATCGCCGAGTGAACCAGCCACAGGTGTGGCAATGTTATCTGGGTTTATTTTGTACCTCCTTGAGAGCAATATCACGGTTACCATGATGGATCCCAGAACAAGTGATACCATACTTGCAGTTACGATGCTCGCAGATGTCAGTAAAAGTAAATGATCCAAGGGCCATTCTCCAGTTCGGATAAGGTGCATAGTAAGAGCAAAAAATGATGCCACCAATCCACATACAATTGCTTGTAACTGAAAAAAGAAGAGTAATAGCAATTGTAGTTCCGATCGAATTCATATAAGAGTATTCTGAATACATACTTCTTGCTGTAAATAAGCCACGATAGCAGTATAAAGCATACCGGTGCATTGCATTAAAAGTTAAGACTTGTGACACAATGGCAATACAATTTGAAATAGCTGCCAAGTCGTTGCAATGTAATTGAATGTTTGGCAGAGAATGGCTCATCAAGTGGTTTGATATGATAAGCAACAGCAGTCGGACAGAGAACCAGATAAGCATATAAAGCGCTTAAATTTCCCTGAAAGCAAGGTTAACAATAATGATTAATGCAAACAATTTACGTGGTAAAAAGTACAGTTATATTTACAGACGATGTAGTGCTATATTGCATTAAAGGTTACATCAGACTTCAATTTTTGACATCAACATTCCAAGCAACGAAAAATAGTGTATGTGTATCGTAATCGTATTACGATGTATGAGCAAGAACATTTAAATTAGCAAGAAAATAACTAGGTAGACTAATCCCCGTTCATGCGTACTAACATATAAGTAAGCATGTGAACATATGTAATCCATCACATGAAAATGTGAAGAGTTCAAGTACCTGATCTAACGCCAGATTACCAAAACATATGCGCCATTTTTGTCGTTTATCATTCATATTTCCAATGTTGGCCTGCGTAGAAAGACGGGAAGCCAATGTCATTTCCAAGTTACCTTTCAGTCCAAGAAATGGTGTGACTAGAACTGTGAGTTCCGGAATATCATGGTAAACTTCCCAACCCTAGAAATGCGCACAGATTCTTGTTCAAGTTGTTATTCTGACTTAAAAGTGTGCATGTATGTATTATGCATGATATACATAGTCTTCTCAACTTTGTTAATATATTTTAAGTCGTACCAAAACAAGATCAAGAAGCAAACCAGCTCCTACCATCCCCAAGCCAGCAATAATAAATGGTAAAGAGATATCTCTAAAAATTTGGTGCCATGGTTCATGATTAAGTCCTGGAAGCCCCCTCCTACCTCCAGAGATTAGTGATGAACGAGACTCTGCACTCCCAAGACTGGGAGAAATCATAATGGATGTCACGGATCGACAACTTCCTTTATCTCCAATTGCTCCAAGGTTTCCGCCAATTATGGAGTTTGTAATGCTATTTTTACGGGTATAATTTTGCTCGTTGGGATTTCCAGATTCGGGGGTCATAAAAATGCCACAGTCAGTGTTGTCATTAGCCTTAAATTTTTCGTTTCCTTTGATAGATGCATCAACATCCATTTCATATGGTTCGATCAGGTAACCATTCGATGTTTGTAGTAAGTCTGACGAAATAATCATTGGGGGGTTTGGGTGGATTGTCACCTGAGTCTCATCCTCGGAATTTACTTCTGTTTTGGAATCCCAACATCCTGAATCTCTCTTTTGAATCTCCGACATGTTTTCCGCGTTAAAAGCCATTTTGCCAGTCCAAAATTTTGTACCGATTAGTTTCCTTTGTGAGGGGTCTTGAATGTCTCTTACCAGTTATTTTGCTAACCCTGCAAGACAAAGTTTTTTTATATTGATTTTTTAGTAAGCCAATTACATAGTCGAGTTGAGAGCAGACACATTTTTATTTCAAAACATGATTCGTTAGCGCAGGTTATGGTCAAAACCGAAGTAATTTTCCATAATGTATTGCACTGGTTGACTACTCAACCGTGCCAAGCAAATAGAAGAGCATTCGAAAATCGAGATTTGGGTAGCAGCACATTGCACAAGACCACAAGACATACTGGTTTTGCAAGTAAAAGTGTATACACGACGAATTCTGATCTGGTTTGTTGCTACCACTAGTAGCAGAAAAGTTATCAGTAGCAGTAATTCCACATACCATAATTCTTTATATAACTAGTTTCATCATGCCCCTCTAGCTCTGCACTACATGACATACAATTCATCCACCACAAAAATGTAAGGTATAACTGGATGGGCAACGAAATAATATTTTGGTGTGTTTTCAGCTTCATTATTGCTGGTTTGGTTAGTATTCTAAATAAACATTACCGCAATTGGAACTATAATCATTCGTCATTTCTTTGTGAGCCTACTTTTTCCTTGAGTACGATAATGTAACTACCATCAGAATGCTATGCATGTCTACTCAGAGATACTTAATGTACAAATGCGTGACATAGTTTTTTATGATATGTCAATGTACGTACACAATGCTAGCTACAGATACACAACATATCATGCATATGTATACTGTATAAACTGTGAATACATAGTGCATGATGTCGGGATTTTTATTACTTTTTTACCACTCTATGCATGTCCTCAGTACTAGAATTCAGTCTGAAATAAAAGGTATTATCATGATTTCCTCTATTCCAGAAGTCATGCAATGTCGTCTAATTTTAATAAGTATGTATTTCTCAATCACAACGTCAGGCAATCTAAGGTCAGCATTGATATAATTAAGGTCCGATCATCATTCATTAATGTTCCAAAATAGTACTTTTTTTGTTCAATTACATCAATGGTATTCACCTCTTGTGGATGGGATAAATTTCCTCATCATTTTCATATCAGTGATTTGTATTGATGGAAACACCTTGCATGATTCATATTTAATCAATGCAGTATTGTGTTTTTGTGTTATGAAAGAAATGTGAGGTAGCAAAAATGTAACTTTATGTTGGAAATTGTATCTACCAGACTAACTAACCATAAATGAACAAAACTTATAGTACTATTAATTCCTTGTTAAGAATTACATTTGCACAGTCAGATACTGAAAGATTATGATGTTTATGCCGTGTTTGACAGGTAGACTCGGACTCATTATGAGCAAATAAACATAACTGCCTTACCGGTTCGTAGGAGCTGCTCACTCCTTCCAATCTCGCAACAAATTGACCTGGAACTGATTTCACAAATGTGTTTGCAGTTTTGCAAATGCAACTGCAGCAAGACACCGAAAATTTCCGGGTGTCAAAAGTCCTACGTACGTTGACCATTAAAGTATGCTTAACTTGGGAATAACTTTCAACAATAAGTAACACTTTTTTAATGGGGAAATACGTTGAAAACGCCGTTTTCCAATTTTTCAATTTCCACTTTAAAAAAAGAGTAATTAATTTAACTCTAGACACGAGTAAGGCTTAAATTATTGCCAGAAATTTAACTGTACTATACCAATTAAATTGTAATGGGAATAAACGCAGCAGTCAACAATGAGAGTAATTATAAGGTAGATGGAAATGGTAGGTAGAATTGAATATAACAGCGTTTATATATGTAAAACGAGAGAACAGATAAGGGAAAATGAATGCCTTTCAGCAGCACAAGGACTAGTGTGTTCGTAACAACTTGTCAAAGCTGAATGGTAAAGTACGGAGCTGCACAGTGCCTAATATATGGTAATGACGTGAGACTGCCCGTATTTCGTTTTTGTATATTGGACGTTTTAGTTTTGACGTTATTGCGTTTGGATGTTTTTGTTTTGGACGTTATTTCCTAGACTCAGACTGCCAGCATCTAAAGGAGTAATGGCTTTTGTCCAAACCCAACGGTATTTCCATACAGATTCACACGTGAATTGCAAAGACTTTGCCTAAAGTCCCGTTATAGTCATGTAAAATGTTATATGTGTATATACATGCTCTTCATTCCCGAGACAGTTTGTTATACACTGATTTGTTCTGTAGAACATAGATAAATCGCTTATTATGTTGAAACATGTCGATTAATATAATGATGACGATGTGTTGATGTCTTGTCTTTATCCTGCTGACTTCGGGGTAATATACTACATGAATGAGTAATATGGTAAATGAAGAAAGAATCAGACAAAAATCAAACTCGCAGTCAACTAGACTTTTCTGCTAACTAAACCACAAAATAAAGAAGTATTTGTGACGAAATTTCCTTCTCAAATGTGTGACCTAACACCCCCTTTCCGCACTTTGAGGTTTGCAACAAAGGTTTAGGAAGAGATATCAACTGCTTGTATGTTAATGTATTCATTTTCTACACTTCCCTAAAGAAGCAACAACTGAGTGTCAAAACCATAAAAAAGCCACATCAAAGTTAAGTACATGCCAAATTACCTATTCATCTGGCTGACTAATAGACTCACAAGCCTTAACTACAGATTAATGATTTAATGATAAATTAAAGTAAGAAGCAAAAGGCATACGTATATGTTTGTCTTTGGAACTCTTTTTCGTCGTCACCTCTAAGTTTATATTAAAATAATGTCTTTATATAATATGTAGGAGCGACGAACAATGCGCAACATCCATGCACACGCGTCAGCACAAAGCTCAACTGAACCTACATACTTAAAATATAATAAAAAAAGATTATACAAAAAAATTACTGTTACAAACTGCAAATCTAATAAATAATTTTATTACTACGCTAAGCTATATAGACGTTGAGATGACATGTTATGAATTTGGATCTGATTTGGATGCAGTAATTTAATCTCTAATACGTTCCATAGAGCAAACTGGATTACCTGCA
>JAANSM010001087.1:0-20904 GCA_036850725.1 Orchesella villosa | reverse complement strand
GCAGAGAAAGCATCAAAATTGCAGTATTTAATGAGTATTGATTATTGATTGAGATTGTGAAAATGAATGCATCATAAATTATAATATGCCAATAAATGACAAATGAAGTCTTATTACTTACTACAAACACCTCTTTAACCATGCCCAATTTTCGGATTTTTGTTTTTTCGAAAATTCTCGCTTGTATTTTGATTTTTTCCAGATATGACTACATAAAATTATAATAATCACTATTTATAATAGTATTATTCAGCTGCATGTTTATAATATTAATATTAGTATATATATATTCATGTATTTGTATTTTTATATATAATAGTAGTGTGTGTATGTATTGTAGACCCCTATAAAGATACTCATTTTATTGTACACGATCTTTGCATAGATTAACTTGTACCACTTAATATGAAATCAAACAAAAAAAATTAACATAAAATCTAATCTAAATTAGGATAATTCAATTACAAACATAACTAACTAAGAACTACATCATTTTGACTTGCTCTTAACCAAGATATGAATTTCACAGATTTTGTAATCATATACACACCAGAGATGAGTGGTAGACAGTAACAAGTAACATGCTTTTATGATTAGCAATAATATAATTTAATTTATAATAACAATTACAATATTTGTAACAGTACGTCTGCTCCTGCTACAATATGTACTGTACGTGTAACGTTGCATTCACATTTTGCAAACCAAAAAAGTACGAGAAAGAAAACAACCTTTGATTCAAGGAGTTAAAAATTAGTACGTAGGTAATGTTCAGTTGTCTTGTCCGTTGTGTCGTTTTCGCGATTTCCTGCATTACTGGTGGAATAATCCGGTTGTATTTTTTGTATGCATAATGAATGCGGTATTGGGTTTTAATTGGAATAATTCAAAATACTTACTCTGCTCAAATAGAATATTAAATGATCTAGCTTCTAAGTAGGAACAATGTTGAAATCTCGGCATTTAATAAGTATCGTCTCAAATCATGCCCTTTAGATTAGATCTAATAATATATGCTCATAACAAAAGTGACAGAATGTAAAGGCCAAACTACCATAGCTAAGTGATTTCGTGGTACTACATTACTACACCATTAGTACCACTTCACACAAGAGAGATAGTTGATTGTTGGAAAGTAGACGTTATTTAAGTGCCCGTCACCCGTCGCCACTTTCATTTTTACCCGTATCAAACGTTTGCTGCAGAACTTAAATAGAATTTCAGTGCTTTCAAAATGTGTATTAAAATAAGTGAAGCCCATCCTTTGATGAAAGGCATCGTTTGAACTTGATAATTGACAATAATATATGGATAACGGAATATTTAAAAATTAAGGAAATAATACAACGAAATAGTGAAATGAAATGAAGATGCAAACCTATTTTTTCATGATATTTAAATTTCAGGACGATAGAAAATAAGGATAAAATATTTTAGCGCATAGCAGGATAGCCGTATCGTTGATCGATAATCGTACAGACGTATACTATAAAATTGAAATTTGCGAAGAGTATAATTTATAATATTATTGAACATATTTCATATATAAGCCACAAAATCATTTCCGTTAACACTTGAGGAAAAGGAACCTAATCGTATTATAATTTCTAGCTTCAACTAGTTTGTTTATATCTTCGTAATTTAAATTAGTCTAACGAGTAATAATATAAAATAATGCAGTTTTTTGCAACTTATTGCTGCTTGTGGGAAGGCGCCTGAATACTTGAGATAGAGTTCGTTACGCTAATATTTTCAGTGTCTGTGTCTTGATGTCTTGCATATTTATATATATCATCTATACCTCTACCGTTTACATCTTTTTTTTATTGCGAACGATGAAAAAACATGATAATTATGATGATGATGATGTGTGATATATATTAAACGGATGATGCATTAATTTACTTTCTCCTATTGAAGGAAAGGAGTTCATTGATTTTTGGCACGTCTTTGACAAAATTGCATAGCATATTATTATTTCTAATCGTCATTTATACCTTCAACCGTCTTCTGCTTCGCATGAAACTGAAGGTTTAATTCACGTGTATAAGGCCCAAAAATAGACACACAATACTCACTACAAACGCTATACGTTACGAAGAATAACCCAACTAGAGGGAAGATTTTTAACGTTCTCGTTCAAGGGTATTTAAAGTGGCAGTACTAAACTAGTATTCTGATTTGAAACAGTATATAATTGTCACCACAGTTTACAAATACTTAATGTCGCTGTTCACACAGCGTGTACTAGTTTTCATTTTTTTTATTAATGATGATATCTGTGATCTATATGTATATATATATATATCATATCAGCGTAATATTAATATCATCTTAAAGAATAGGTAGCTAATATTTTGACGTTCCTTGTTTTGCGTAAGTCAGTAAACCAACTCCAGTAAGACTTCATCTGTCAAATGATTCATATATTACAATGAACCACTTAATTTTGATCAAGGTTTCTGGTATACAATTCAATAGGTCTAATAATGTAGTAGATAATAATGTTGCTTTAGTCATAATTTAGTGGTAGTTATAAATTTTATATACAAATTACAATTTTGACAGACAAGCCCTGGCTGCCGTTCTCTTTTCTGGTGTATACAATCTAATTAACTGATACTGATTATTTATAATCTTAACTGTGTAGTTATCTCACAGGCATCACAAAAACAGAGGTAAAATATAAAAATTAGTTTTCTATCTTATTCTATTTATACTATTCACGTATTACAACATCATTCCTACGGTCACCTTGAAAGGTATTCATTCATTTTAGCGATTACGAAGGTCGCGCATGTGATTTTTTAATATAAATAATAGGAAATCGGAGTTTGCTACAAACTTGCTATGCTAATTGGTTTTAGTATACGATGTACAAGTTTTAGCGTATAGCTTTCTCTGTGGAATTTTTAATGCTTATCGAGTATAATGGCGTGTCACAAAGTGTTCCATGTTGTGTTTTCCTTCTTTTCTCCTAGTACTGATTTGATTAGTGTAAAATCGTTCCAGTCAAGTCTGAGTGGTCGCCTTTGTTCACAATTCAATAAATGTGGGAATGATGAGTGAATAATAAATTAGTCAGTATCGAACAATGGGTTGTTATATATACGATGAATGCACGTACAATACATATAATATAGTAGTTGATTTGCTTTCTTTAGTAATATGTGATCTTTCGTTTGAACAAATTGTCTAAAATCTAGTATCATAATTGTCTTCATGCACAAGAAAAACGATTTGTTATTTAAATATATATTTATAGAAATTATATCTTTGCAGAAGAGTAATATAGGAGAGGAATTACAAAAAAAACCAAGATCATGCTAAAACTTAAAAAAGGGTGAATAACTTTCCTTACAGTTGATTCGTTTTTCATCAACGTGGGATTTCATGATTGCTACAGGGTTAAAGCAAATGTACTGAAACATGCACACTGTATGTTAGCATTTTTGTTACTATTTTAGCTACTAATTAGCATCCTTCGAAATAACGAGCAGTCCATTGTAATGTTGGTTTTATGGAGACATATAGATTATTCGTTTTTGTTCAAGTTGTTTCTAGTTATGTTTTGGTACAGGATTAATTCGTTTCATGGAATTATTCTACTGATATAGTATATTCAATCATGCGGGTGAATAATAATATATTGTCTCATAAACATTTTTTGTTGGACAGATGTATCGGAAGGACATGGAGCTATATAATATATTACATATAACATGATGATATTGTTTTTATACCACGATGAGTCAATATATAGTGTATGGTTGTACCTATTAACGTTTTAAAATAATATTTTAAGGTTTTCATGAGAAGTTGCAAGTATTTCTGAGAAAAACAAAACTAAGCATTAGTAACTGCTAATGTCGTGGTGAAAGTGGAGCTGGATGAAGCGTTGGTGTGAGGAAAGGCGGATAGGAAGCGACACCGACAGTCTCAGCCATTCCCCCGGCAGCAGCGGCCTGCATGTAGAACTGAAGGGCACCGTGGTGGGCTGGTAACAGACGTGTTGCAGCTCTCGCGACGGCTGCATTTTCTCCGGGCTGCACATGGGCAGCCTGAACATGGTGAACATGATCCCCTGGATTTCCACCTGAGAGATGGGAAGCTCCTGCAGCACTGCTTAGCGAAGGGGCAGGAAATGAGTAAGGTGCTGGAGGGTAGGGAGGGTTGCGCGAGGAGATTGACCCACTACTGTAGTACGTTGAGTAGTGCATCGACAGATGCATTGGCGACGGATGGGGATGAAGATGAGGTGCTCCGTTGTGGTTGTGAGCTTGGGCTAATGGAAAGGATGTAGGAAAATTTGGATTATTAAATCCGCCACCACCGCCCCCACCTCCTCCTCCACCGCCACCACCACCAGAAGACTGGCCATTATTGGATAAGTTGCTATTTTGATTTGAGAAAGGGTTATTTTGTTGAGCAGTTGACGAGGAGGAGGTTGACGAAACTGGTGGGTTGTGGCTTTGATTTGATGACGAGTTTTGATTAGAGTTACCATGTGATGGATTGTTCCGTGACTGGCTTTGGCTTGACGCTGCAGTTGTTGATGCAGCTGCTGCTGCGGCACTTAGCAGGTTTTGATAAGGGTTCTGGGCTGGATTCGGAGGATTGAGGAAATGACTTTGTGCAGACCCGGAACTGCGAAAACTTGGCATAGCGTATGCAGACTGGCTTTGGGATGAACTTGAGACATGGGGACAAAACATTGGTCCTGGCTGGTTGGGAACCGAACGACGTCGGCTCTGAGAAGAGGTATTTGCAATCACACTTACGATATTTGGAACGTGCGACACGGATGGTGCGGTTGCCGCTGGTGTTGGGAATACTGGCTTGAAAGGCTGCTGCTGTAGCTGCGTTTGAAGACGTCTGCAAAAAAATCAACCAATTTTATTTTTATCTTCTTTATTCAAATATTTCCGACACAAAAATTGAAACTATCTGACTGAACTGGATGTAAGCGGAAAGTGGAGCCGCCAACCACTTTCATCCATAGTATTAGGCAAGCTTGTAAACATGACTGTCTCTTTAACATTCGGCTTGACCGTTTCAAGTACTATAGGGTTTACTTACTCTATCTTTTTGCGAAGGGATTCGTTTTGCGATTTCAGTTCGGAAGTGGATTTGTCTGATTCTTCCGTTTTACGTCTGTTCTCCCTCTCCAAATCCGCCTTTTGTTTTGCAAAGCGTTTTTCAAGTGTGGTCATTGTCTTCAACATTTTATTCCTAGATTTACGCTCCTTGTCTAGCATCGCCTTCCAATTTGACTGAGGAGAATCTAACAAACTAAGGTCAACCTCGTGGTCCCGTTTAAGCTGCTCAATTTCGGACAGCTTTAGAGCATAATCGAACCTGAAATTCAAGTACACATTAAAACATTATAAACAAGTCATTCATTATTAACTACGCCTTCAAATATTAAATTCTTGTTTCAATGCATGAATATGATTGTATCCACCTCCACCTATAATAAAATTCATTTACATCATGCAAATAGCAATTGCATCTAGCATTAAACTCTCTAGCTAGAAAGCTGTAAAATTGTTGCTACGTTGAAGCACATATATACTATGCAACGATCACGGAAGAGTTCATTTTAACCGTGTAGGAAAGGTTCCTGGAGTCAGGTGAGAGAAGAAGTTGAGGTAGCCAACATATTCAATAGTACACATTGCAGCCAAAGCAAAGCAGCGCAGCGAAAAAGTCTTTTTCTCAACAATAGATCTTGTTTTCAGATCTTCCAATGCGAGGCATAAACCCCAACCCCAACCCAACTTTAAAACTGGAATGCACAAGCAAGCTAGTTTAGTTGGTTCACTCTTCATAGCCAAAGCTTACAGCAAAAGATACATCGTCCGAATCTTCAAACTACAAACTAATCAAGGGGAAGGTTCAAGGAAGGGATAGTTTAAGCATCCAGGTACGTTCCCTTCGAAAATAAAAGGAAATGTTTTTCTTCTCATTTTCAATACACGATTCCTTCAGAAACAAAATCTATTATACTACACTTTCAATTCAGGGCTCCCCTGTCCATTTTCAACCAATTCCATGATTTTTTGTTAACGAAAAGTCCTTGAAGTTTTTGTATAAAGTAAAGCAGACGCGACGGCAGAAGATTATGGAATGGGATAATGTATAGTATACATGGTATCATTAATGGATTAATATGTACTGGAAACTGGTAGGGATTTGGAGTTTTGGAGTAGTCTGCATTTATATTTTATCCACCAAATCTTGAGTTTATTGAGAATATAAAGTTCTCGTCATAAGTTTTCAGCAACTTCATTTTTCTGTTAGCACTATATGTATTCATAACAAACAAATAATGCTAGATGTGAATTTACATGATTCAAGCTACAAAATATTCAATTTTTTTAACGTAGTCGCAATTAGTAAAGCCTTAAAGCTTCTTGTTAAACTTTCACCATTTGGAAATACAGATGTATTTGTGCATAAGAACGATTTATATACTTATGTTAATTATATTTGGCAAATTTTCTGACAACTACTAAAGTTCAGTTTGAATGGAAGCACATACTTTTAAAAAAAGAGATGTATGAAATTACTAAAGTATGAAGACTATAGATATATGTGGTTCGTGAAACATTTGGTGATATCTGTGCTCTCATCTGCATCTCGTTGTGTTACTTATGTAACATTTATGTCCATGTAACCAAAATGATTCACATAAAAATCCTGCCTTGCTATTACATCCCAGTTTCTGCAATTTTGTCTCACAACAACATATTCCTGCCTTCAGATTCTCATTAGTACATCTTCCTATATCTTTAATATTATATGGACTAAAATTAAAAAGAAAATATAATGAGTTTCATTTTAACAGAAAAAAGTGTCTTAAATCCTCTACGGACACAATGTATTCTTTGGAGATGAGTGAACGAAGCATATAGGCTTTCCAAAAGTTGGTAGGGGAGACATGCGTAACAAGAAGCTTTTTTGTAGAATCTATATAGCAAGCGGAACGTGTGGAAAAGAGAGCTTTACTGGAAAACATACAAGTAAGGCATGGCAAAGTAAGAGGAGAAGTAGAGAGCTAGGGGCTTTGTTAGGAGAAGGACGAATGTAAGGATATTTTGCCTTGTGTTTCGCTTCTCTTTTCTCCATTTTATTGCATTGGATTACTATGTTATACTCCTCCTGCTGTTTGCTACTATGAAAAGGAACCAAAAAATTTATTCGATGCTACTTGCAAGGAAAGACTTGCTTGCTAGTTGCTGGTGCTTTGCATTCCCTTTTTTCTTCTTATTTTTTTAAAGTAAAAAAGGAGGAGAAGAATAAGAAGCGGACATAAAGCCTGCACTATGCACACACATTGAGTGAGTATGAATTAGGAGAACACACAGAAAGACAGACTTACACATAAACTCACATGTACATACGAATATACATACACTTGCATTACACATCGGTTCTCATCACACACATACATATATATAAGAATACATACAACATAATATAGCCTAGCCATCGTTCTTCCAGTGTAGGGACTTATCCATAAAAAACTTACTTAAGATTTTCATGTGCCAGTTGCTCCTCTTCAAATTTCCCTTTACTTTCGTCCAGTCTCTCCTTCAGCTGGCAAATCTCCTTCTCTATACCATTTGCTTTGGCTTCATTGAACTTGGCTGCCAGTTCCTCCGTCTCCTCATCTTCAGAAGGAAATATCCTGAGAACGTCATTTGGAGTGACTACCGCGTTGCAATAAGGGCATTCGTGATTAGGGCTGAAATTTAAGAATATCATACATGTTACAAGTCTGTCTTCTCAAATTTCATTCTTCTCTATACAACTATCAACAAAAACGGCCATTTTATCAAAAAAAATTATCTACCAGGACAAAATTCAGTGGTTGGCATATTATAATATAATACTAAATGCGACTATAAGTATTAAATGCGTGATATTATAGAAAATCAGAACTGATGCAAACACTGTATTATGGGATTCCCACACTACCTTATTATGGAACCCTGTTCAAATTATTCTCAAATAAATATTTGTATTTTTCACAAATTGGACCAACATCAGCATCAATCTGTGATCTTATTTTTACCATCCATCCTCAATCTCCCTATCAAAGGTACAGCTTGGTAACCTATGCATGAGAGGACATTTACACTTGGGCATGGATTTCTGATTGTAGTTATTCCACGAGAATTTTGTAAGCATAAATAAAAGTAGACAGGTGATAGGTAAAATTAAAACGTATTAATAAATTTCATTAAACCGATTACAGCGCTCTTCGTCATTTCAACGCAAGAAAACACCGAATAAACTAAATTCAATATTAGAAAGTGAAAAAAACTTTTTACGCTCATTCTTGGAGATGATTATTTTTCTAACATCCTTACAATACTTCAACAAAGTTTATGTTCATTCTGCTTAAGATTATGTACCAAATTTAACTTACATACAATGATTTCCTGTCTCTTCTTGGCCCTGCCATTCTTATAAAAAATAAGGAACTGCGCACCTTTTACTATACCACAAACAATGTGTATGACTTGTTCATGAACGCCGACCTAATAGGATATGTATGAGTGTATGCACTAAAATATATAATATTTGTACGTTGTGCAGATTGCTATTGCTTTTTATTTAGGTACGTAATTATGACAAATGATATGACAATGATGATGGTTGCGGGAAGTTAGTATTAGGAATAACAAGGAACTAGTAATAGTGATTACGAAAGAACAGGGCTATGTACACAGAAAGTAGGACGAGTTGGAAGGTGAACTTGCAGGTAAACTACATTAAGGGTGATCATAACAAAACATGTGAATGTCAGCTCTGCTCTGCCATTTGCATTTGTTATCTAAGAGAAACTTTACATTCATCTGTTTAGTGCTTTGCTATGTGCGTAAGTAGGTACTATGAGATGTTCAAATACGTACCACAAGCATTTCGCATAGCATATCCTTATGTAGAATATTATACAGATAGACTATTACGTTACTTTACGTGTGAAAGAAGCCTTGGTAAAAATATTTTTCACTTGATTCTGAAAATCAGATTAGGAGTTTTTGCAGTGACTTGATTAGCCTTTCTGTGTACTGTATCCTAAGGACAGAAGAAGATAATACAAGAATCCATTGATTTGTGTCTTCTTCTAGCTTTTATGGATTATTTCTAAGAATTCATCGTCTGACTTGCTAAAACTGAATTACAATGGAAATTCAATGCCCACATTATGATGTTTCTGTGCTATACCAAAGTCTAAAAAATGAGTGAGCACACATATACGTTCATATGTATATATGTAGGTAATAATACCATCATCAACCTCATCAATCTACGTGAAATCTGCAAGTTTTACTTTAAATTAATGAAATGATGCTTGCAAGTGTGTTTTTTTACTCTTGACGTTTTCTTCAAACGTTGGTTCTTCTGAAACGTACCTTAGCATTGATATGTGATAATATTCCTTTGTTGTTGACTAATACTCCCAACATAGAGCAAATATGGAAGTTAGTACTGTATAATTCACACAAAATCAACCTAAGTTCAACCTTCCATTCCAATCTAACCAAACTAAACGAGCCAGGCGCACTCGAATTCAACTTTACTTTCATTCATACCATCATCATTGAATTGCATTGTACTTTTTCTGCCTTTGACTTTGATAAGGCCACATAGTTACTCATCCTTTCGTTTTTTATTCACTCTTTGCTTTTGCTACTGCTACTACTGCCATACAACTACACATTCTCAGCAGCAGCAGCTAACAAAAAAGGTATTGGCATTGCCTGAGTTTTCTGTAAGTCTTCTTACATAAGCAACGCAATACGCAATGCAAAGTCATTGTGAGCTGAGCATCGAGCAGCGTGTTATGTTTATGTTACTCTACAACTGCAGCCCATCTTGTGAGGCTATGGTGGTGGTGTGCTGTGGGTATTGCAGATTGTGAAGTTTCATTGCAGCAGCCACCACTACTGACTCAACAACACACACTCTGTTCTCCTCTTCTCTGTGTAATTCATACTTTTTACTTAAGCCAGCCTTCCTCCCTTTTCTATATTGCTGAACAGAGAGGAGAGGAGATGATGATGATGTTATGTGACTGCTGAGCTGGGCTAGTTATGGCTGATTCGATGATATGACGATTCTCTTTCAATGTAAGTCTATGCGAGAAGATGAAGTAAGCAATTTACAGTACCATGAGCCATGTTCACAAGAAATGCAATGTGAAGGCTAAACATGAAAGTCAGCAGGCACTGAACATAAAAGTTGTACTTGCACACATACACATAAGAAACCCTAAGTAAGCAGCAAACTATTTTTTCAAAAAGATTTTTTTTCAGCCATCGTCATCGTCGTCGTCACTTTGAATTACTGGTCGACTCGTCAACCCCTCCATCTCCATACTGCTATTCTTCGTTTGATGGCCTTAGTCTTAAGTTAAGCTCTGAACTGAAATGCTATGAAAAGGGACATAATAGTGTACATATGCCTGTGANAAGCTCTGAACTGAAATGCTATGAAAAGGGACATAATAGTGTACATATGCCTGTGACGTTATTCAGTTAAAATGGAAGAGTTGCAATAGCAAAGCAAGCAGACAATGATTACATGCAAAAGAAAATCAACCTCGAGGAACCAAAACCAGTCGTCGATTTACAAAGGAAGATACTTGTCACTTCAACTGCACGTGAGAATAAACGAATTAAGTACCCACTAATGGAGAATCGGTCGATGTGATGCATTTACTTTTTAATAGTTCTAATCATTGGGAGGCACGTAGATGTTAGCAATCATTGCTTCGTACTGACAGTTAATATAACATTTTTACTCAGGAAAATTCTTACACATTCTTCTCTATTTAGTTTATCGTTTATGCTTCTCTCCACAAAAAATAATTTCATTGCAGCAATCCATATAGCAGGTTTCTAACGCCTCCTCTATCCTTTGCTTCCTAAAAATGAGTTTATCATACTTCATCTGCTAAGCAGAAGCGTCTATACCTTCGTCTTCAGTGAATGTCGTGACTGATCCTTCAATTATATTTACTATCCATCCATCCATCCAGAAAAAGAATGATATTTTGGTAGTGAATATGAATATGCAAATGACTATCGATCATCAATAGCCAGCTAAAGAAGCTAGATTAATAATTTTTCAATACAAATCAAGTCCACCTGCGAACAACATGGTATTAATGTCAAAGTCATTCTGAAGAGTTTTAAAGCAGCAGACTGTTTGCAATAAGGCCTTGGAACTTAAAAAACTGATAAAGAGCATGCGATAACACTTGTGTGGATTCATACGCTGATATGTGCGTTTATTTAGACACTTCAAATAATAAAGAATGCATATAGTCCAGGAAGTGTTGTTAAATGCTGAATTTCTTGCGCGTTCAGCTTTAGTTTTAAAAGGTATTACTACGGTGTTCAATATATAACTAGATTCCGGTTAAAATCTGAAATATAACAAACTTGCATAATAGTGTACAGCCTAAAAAGCAATTTATGCCTTTACATATTATTTGATTATATAGAGTGACTGAGGGTGAAGCTACAGAATCGAGAATCTGATTTGATTAAATCATACATACAAGTACATTAACCACTCAAACAACAAAGTTTACGAATAATATCCTGTTTCCTGTTTTCGATTTGCGTACTTACTTATTCAATATAAGTCTGTTTAAGTAAATTAGTACATTGTCTATGCTTCAAGTAATTGAGTTACCTCTTTCGAATTCAAAACTGGCAAAGGATTTTATACCCAAATTTTTATATTTAGCCAAAAGTAGTACATACAACATAAATGCGTTACCTTTAAAGTACAAAGCATTTCCTTCATAAATATTTTATCTACGTAAAATTTTAAAAGATATTATTCTGTGCTTGTGACTAAAACTAAAAATAATAACAATGTTGTCTCATTGCTGATAAAACTAAGCAGTGATCATAACATGCCAACCCACGGTACTGTAAGCAGTATAACTAGTGAAGTAGTGTTTCTGGGAATCAAAATGAATTTTGCAAATAACATTATCCAACGGGAGTGAACATAAAGTCTTGCTGACAATACTTCTAAATTGAAATAGAAAATCAATTTCATACAGGCATAATTTCATGTAAAATTGTCAGTCCCTTTCCTTTCGAGCCAAAGTATACATATATACGAGGCTTGTCCTGTCTTGTTCCACCATTCTAACACATTTCACCCGTATAAGTGATAAACTAGCTTTTCTTCCAATACTAGCACAATATAACATATTTACTGTATTTCCTCATAATGTATGTAAGTATTGAAATGACAAATGATAACCACCTGCTCAAAAATACTTTTGAAGCAGTTTCTTTTCAATGTCTCAAAAATAGAGAGTGGCTCATTTTAGCTCATTTCCATCTTGAACACTTTAATTGCTACATTACTGCTGCATGAAGCAGCATTTCTATGTACTAAGAATTTTAAAAATATTTATTTCTCCTACAATATTCCTCATCTCATCCCCTTCGTGCGCAAGAGCTCCTCTTTATCTTCAGTCTCCATCCATTTCACGGAGGATAGAAACAGAGAAGATTCTCTGATATCAAGCACATCAGCCATCAAACTACAAAAAACACCCAACCCCATCCATCTTATAAAAAATAGTATCAGAGATTTTCATGCAACGCAATCCCTACTCCTTGCCGAGAATTGGATCCCATGCAGTGGTGTACATTAAGCAATATGCATCACACTATATAACCAAAAGCTTTTTACACGCATATACAATGTCTGCATATACATATATACATATAACGTAGCCACATACTTACAACTATGTATGTACATTAAAACATGTGAAACGCCTAAATGTCCATGATCTTTCAGTTTTTGGATAGAGATCCTTTTATTCCTTCTAGCTCATCCTTAGTAGATGGGCATGAAAGGATGCTTGTAAAATCCTAAAGTGTACGTATCGTACACCGTGTACATATATACAAATGCTCCTTTCACATCCATTCCATTGCGTTAGAATATTCATGGTGTAACGACAGACAAGATATTGGGCTCATACAAAAAGTTCCCTACATAATCCATCCAATACCACACCAGAAAATTTTTGTGTTCCCCAGTTGTAGTTGAGCAAGATGTGTAAAGTCCCCTTGAAAGAATAACACTAGCCTTCAATAATACCTTGCCCTTTCTATACGATTCAGTTGGAATAGAGAGTGAGACTGTGTGGGGAAAAATAATACTCTTCATTTACTACCGATACACGGTGTACCCTCCGTAACCACACATATATATATACCCACATGATACTTGTATTCCTTAATATAAGCCTGCCTGCCAGTAATCATCATAGAATGATCATATAGAACAATGAGTCTACAGGTTGTTACACTGTGTAAGTGTCTGTCTTTATACCTTATTACCTCCACAAGATACTCGCATGTCAGAAGATATTCAAGGCATCAATCTCAACCCTTCGTCTACTCACAACTCAGTACTTACAAAGTATTAGGTACACTTTTC
Source organism: Orchesella villosa (assembly GCA_036850725.1). Lineage (NCBI taxonomy): Eukaryota > Metazoa > Arthropoda > Collembola > Entomobryomorpha > Orchesellidae > Orchesella > Orchesella villosa. The sequence continues at coordinate 7,404 of JAANSM010001087.1, read as the reverse complement.
AAAAACTAAAACGTCTTGAGATTTCAAATGAAATTCTGAGCACTAAGAGCTCAGTCATGCACAATAGTAATATTATGCTCCTTCAAAATCGAAATGAACTCAATATAAATGTGGCCATTAAAAGTGAAGAATGAAAAATGAAATGGGAAGACTAGCAGTCGGGCGGACAGGCGAGCGCAAGACTGACCCTTCGCAAATGGATACAACTTAGTATCTCTTTGAGCATATCGTCTTCTTGTCATTTTTGAACCCGTTTCACGGGAGATAAGGTGCCCTAAAGGGAATTATATGAGAACCAGTTTGCTCCTTTTAATGTGAAAAACATACGCAAAACTTAATACAGCAGGCAGCAGCACTTGCATTGCATCTTGTTACTAACAATTATTATTATCATGCCTTTTAGCTTTCGTAACATCTGGCGGGTTTATTGCCAAAGATATTGTATAACGTAGGCAAATATATCGGCAATAAATGAAATGTTAAGGATTGTGTAAGATGACCTCGTTGGAATAATAAAATTTAGAGAGAAAAGAAGCGTCTACGGAACTGGCGAGGACAATGTCTATTGCCCCCGACGACTGCAATATGAGCAATTCGTCATCTTTACGTACGTATATGAAAGCTTCTATTCATGGTGCATGTTGAAAATGATGTGTATACCAGAGGGAATCCGCCCAGTCGACCGACCTAAGACGGAAACTAGTACAATGTTTAAAAATTTCACTGAACATGAATGATGCATAAGAAGTATGACTTGTTCTACCATTATCAATTTTGAAGGACTAAGGAAAATGAAACGAAAACTGTCTGCTGCTGTAGTTTTCTTGCCATTAGCAGCTCTCTGTGCCTTGCTTTTGTTGTCTATTACTTATTTAATTGAGTTTCCCTGTCCTTCTATCTAGTTTTCCAACAATCTTCGGAATAGGAACCGTCGTTGTTCGTCTTAGAGAGAGAGAGAGAGTAACGGACTTACACTTTGGGGAAAATGGATGAATAACCCAAAATTGTTTGCATTAGCTGTGAGGAGAACGTCACGCATGGAAATGTTTTTCGATGTGACGTCACGAACAAGTTTCAGTAGCTCGTCCTCCTCTGCACTTTTATTAAATGTACTTTTAAATACATTCATAATAAGATATCAAGCAAAGAATGCATACACAGATGTATACTTACGAATCGTGTAGTTTTATATGTACCATGTATTTCCCTTCATGTAGTTGTGAATACAAAGTTGCTGTTGCTGGCTACATTTATTCATCAACTTTCCCGACTAATACTGTCCCACCGAATACTCATTTTACCATTGTGCATCTATATCAATTTATATTTTATATAAAATAATATGGTAAAACTATAAAACTAACTGAACTTCAACTACAACTCCCAGCGAATTACAATTCTCTCTCTCTCTCTTTGCACACACATTGCAGCAGCTGCTGGTAGTTGATTCAATGGTAGTTATGAGAGGAGGAAGGTGTCATTATATGAATATAGCCTTTTTTGTGTACATCATGCATGCATATAAGCAGAGTAGTTAAACATGCACCTTAACCTACAACAGGAAAAGCAGTAGTAGTATTTATGTGTGGTATAAGGCCTACATATATAGCGAACTGGTACATTTTTATGCATCCATAATATATAATGCCTTGTGTTGTATTATTAAAGCTGTTGGATGCATCGAACAGAGGAGAGAGAGCTACAAGGAGAAACAAGTACGGACGACGAAGGAAGGAGGAGAAGACGAAGAAGAGCATACTACAGGGAGCCTGGTCGTCGACTTCTCCACCACAACCAGTCCAGTTTTTCTGGGTTCCTTCCTTCATGCATGTATCTTTGAGTTCGTATTTCTTTGTCCTCTCGCCATGAAAGACTTTTTCAAGCGAAACTTGGGCATGCTATGTGAAGCAGCCACCTTATTGCTTTCGCTATTTAACTTGACTATACTCTGCTCTCTCTCTCTCTCTCTCTTCTTCTACGATAGTCCCCCTATGTAGGTATTAAGGACGAGTTTTCTACATATGTCAGAGAAGCAGGCTGACAGTTTTCTCTGAATGTACCACTATAAATGTTTTATGAGAGGTGATATTCCCTTATGACAGATGATGATGCAAAAATGTATGAGTTTTCCACAATCATAACTCGCCTAGCCTTATCATTTTTTGTGCGCATGATTCTCGGTATTATTACTTCAAGTAGTATGATCCCCGGTGGCGACGCTGAGTAGGGATGGTGTTGATGAGTCATGAGGAATTTCCTAGTGAAACCTGGCAATCTTACTGTACTCATTTAAAGAAAATTAGATTTTGTTTTTAAAAAAACGGAGCCAACTTACTTTGCAGTATCCACCTTTCGCCGGAACCATTCCATAAGGCAATGAAGATGATACATATGACCACATTTCGTGGCGATGATGTCCACGATCCCAGGACCGTGACCATCTGGACGATTGGTCAGTAAATCCCGACACACAATACAAATGAAACTCATTTTCGTAATGTTACTGGAATCCTTGAAAATATTCCCACTTGAACGTAAAACAATTCGTAAAGAATCACAACTGAGAAATCGAAGTTTAGATTGTCAGAAAGCACACTCTTAGATAACAGCGTTGTTAATACTTACTATGCTCAAATTTACTAAATTTACTATGTTGCAAATTTTGGATCATTGATAAAGAAAGTAGAGTAGAAACTACCCTACGGATTTTGTCTTTGGTATTCATAACCATCTTTGTTTTCAATCTCTTCTGAAAACAATGAAACAACACATTTATGCACATTTGTCACAGTCATGACTGGGCTCTGAAAAGTTTTACATTTTTCACAAAACTCAAGAAACTTCACAATTTGAATGATTCGATGATTCTTTCCGTGGAGATTCTGCTGCTGTGGGGTAGATCAAGCAAGACCGTTCTTAGGCTTGTGCTCTGAACACCATTCGTGCTGTACTGATTACCAATATGTATCTGCACTATTTTTAACGAAGCTTTGTCAATATGAAATTAATGTTGTTGGCCCTGTGCAGCAATAGCAATGGAACATGGGAGCATAAGCAAACGCAATACGGTTTTTGTGTGTACATTGATTTCATCGGTGACACTGATTTTATATTGCTACTTATCATATGAGTGCGCTGTGCGGATGTTACATACGATGGAAATGATTATTCCATGTATATAGATATATGTATGTATTAGAGATCGCTGTAGCTTAATGATGTTCTCGTTTTTTGCCTTACTTTTTTTACAAATAACTCCAAATGTCCACGCTAAACTGGATGCAGTTTCACCAGCACTACGAAAGCTGTATTATTAGCGTCGCAAATAGAAGACACACATAATTCACATCATTCATATAACATTATACGTAAAGAGAAAAAAGAGCAGACAAAAGCAATCACCACAACACAGCACCAACTTCACAATAACGCACACCAACCACACAGAAACTCTCTCTCCACTCCTATCATTATGTACGGACTCTCTGGAACTGAAGGATATGAAGGAAGGATACTTGAGTGAAATATCTTTTTGCTGCGCTCGTTCGCTCGTTCAGAAGCAGGAGCCACTTGCGCCTTACTTGTGAGGCTGCCTTTATACTGACATAGCATTCCAATCCAAGTTTACCGACGAACCAAAAGAGTATTCCTAAGTTTTTATTATATTATCCGTCTTTTTCCTCTTACTGCTACCACTAGCAAGCTAAACAAAAATCCTTTATGTGTCTTCAGCCAACGGGAGCAGCAGCAGAAGTGGGGTTGTACTACTTGCCTGCACGAGATGAGAACTAAGCCAAGAGCAGCAATGGCAACTAGACTTATACACAAAAATGCACTTGGTCGTGCTCACTCACTGACTGCTTGCTGCTTCTATTCACTATTCTATATGTATTAAAGCTGAGTGAGTAACTTCAGGACGACGAAAGGATATGATGGTGATGATGATGATGATAGGAGGATACGATATTGTTATGATGGTTCGTACAAGAACACTTTTAAGCTGGTACTACCAGAAAAAGAAGTCTGTGTGTTGTTGTCGTATATAATATGCTCTTTACGTACGTAGATTTCTACGTACTTCTGCTTCTCTTTACTTGTGCAGCTTCAGATGGTGTTTAGGACACCAAGAAAAAATTATTTTATAAGAAAGGATGGATACCTTTCTTGCTGTTTATGCTTATGCTAGTAGTTCTACAAGATAATCAAAAAAATTCTTCTATGAATAATATGATTCTTCTCCTTTTAGGCTGACTTGTCTCTATCGTCACGTTATGGATTCCAGCTGCAAAACGTTGCACTGCTGCGAAAGCAAACGTGTAGTGCCGATGAAAAGTGAGTCATTGAGGGATTTAGTGAAAATCACACTGAAAACAAAGACCATGAGTGAAAACAACATAAAAACTTTAGTTACAAATCTGAGTCATTCTATAACTGGTCGCAGAGGAAGAGTTTAACATGCTTCGTAGTTTTCTTTTCTCTTTGTTCCCGAAACGGAGGCTAATATTCAGTATTATATTGTAAGATTTTCATATTACCGATCTGAAGTTGGCTGTAAATTTCACTTACTGAGATGGCGATCGAGAGACTACATACACAAAACAGTCAGCGGCAACTGGCGACTCATGAATTTTTGGTCTTTATAATATTGGATTTTGCTGATTAGTCTTGCTTCAATATGAAAGTTAAGCTGTGTGCATAATTTAGCTGCTAATTTAAAGTTGGAATATAGAGCTTCTTCTTTTCCTCCCCTTTTTAGAAATGCATATTATTTCGATGCAGAGTGTATGTATTAGAGCTACGCATTACAATGCATAATATCCAGCTTTTGTAGAAGCAATGTGATGGTGGTAGAAGGAGCAATATTATGCACGATTGGATGGGAAAAGCTGTAGTGAGCCTCCACTGGCATGTATGTGGGAAGAGGAAGAAAACGAAATGGGAATAAGGAGTAGAAGCATGCAATGGCTGTTATAAACTCTCAAACTCCTCTCTCTCTTCTCAGTGTGTATTACATATTGAGTTGGCAGGCAAAATACATCGGCAAAAAAGAGAAGAGAACGAGAGGGTCGGTTGGTCTCCAAAGAATGAAAAGGGTCTTTGGGTCCCTTTGGAGAAATGAAAATTCTCCCTTCTTCCTTGGTCTTCTTTTCCTCCTTCCCAATGTAGCCTCCAGCAGACGGTACAACTGATGTGTAGAAACGAGAGTCCCAACAGCCCCTCTTTTCTTCCGTATGTACGAAATATATTCCTGCTTCTCTCTCGCCTCTCGCTCTCTAAAAGGTTATTGCATTTGATACCTTATCCATTGTATTGAAATAACCACTGTAGGATTTCGACAACTGCAAGGATTCACTAAAAGTATAAAAAACAGTATTGTTGCTGCTTTGCAATGTTGAATTGCATTCTAGTTGCAACTCTTTTTATAGTTCAATCACTATACTTACTTGCCACCAACACACAATGTTGTTGTAATGCAACAAATACATCAGAACTTAAATACGGGGATTAGATACTGTTTCTAACATTGTTGTTCGCTTGAAATAAATGCACGCAAGTTTTTACTTTTACACGGTAAATAGATATTAGGAACGCTTTTAGCTGTATAGTTTCGCTATTCTCTGCCACAATAATTGTAGGAACCACGACAAAAGCGAAGTAAACAGCAGCAATCACTGTGATACACACAAAAATATCATTATACACATGAAAACTAGTGTTCGTTTAATTCACCACGTCCTTTTATATCTTATATTTGGAATATGGTTCGAAGTAATGGCATGTGTGTATATATGTAGTCTGACTGAAGGTACAGCAAAGCGACAACAATATCAAAGACTACTAATTCCTTTTCATTCTTCTTCTTCTTCTGTTGCACAGCAGTACAAAGCTGAGATTGCTGCTCTCGTCCAGTCCAGGCAGGCACAGCCTTAGTATTTCGGATTCCACTACGTATCAAGTCCACGAATTTTCCTACAGGTCCTAGTATACAACGAGTAAATACATTGAGAGTTGCATACACACACAGCCTATGCAGAATACACACATTCTTGTACAAGCATATTCTAGCAAAATCAGATTGGGTTAATTTTGGACACAGTGAATGGAAAACAATGGCTATACAGACAGGGAAACACACATATATTATGCATGGCAATATGTATTTCAATATAATTTTTACATTTGAAATAATAAATTCCCTTTTCCTCCTATATGCTTGTTTATAATATGTTCTGCAGAGATAATTTGGAAGTCAGAATTGACAATGCAATTTAGACAGAATGGGAATAGTAGTAAGGGAATGGCGATAAGTGGATTCCTAATCATTAATGTTTCGGGATTGTGAGTTGATGTCGAGTGTATGCTAAGCAGTAAATTAGCAACGCTGTATTATGTGAATTCTAACTTTAAGAAGAAAAAATCTCCCAGATTTATTTCTGTACTTGAAAAGGCTGTTGTAAAGCTAACAGGCGCAGAGGGGCTAAGCGAATGATAGTCGTTTCTTTGCAAGGCAAGGCTTCCTTCCATATAGATTAGATTTTGCATTATATATGTTTGTTTGCTTCTCAGCAAACATATTTTTCAGCCAACTCAATAAATTTCCCTTGCTCATTGAGAAATTTCTCAATAGAAGAAAACAAATAGGTGGTACATATTATAGCAGAACAAGCATACATTGAGCATTGAATGAACAAGGATGGGGACTAGCAGTCTTCGTTAGTTACCTTAACTTAAGATTATTATTGCAAAGGTTCTAGTTATACAGCTTAACAAAACTCGAAAGGGAATACTTCTGTGTTCACAATACTATATATGTTTGTATGTATTACTCTCGGAGCAAGTAACTTTGGCTTTTTAAAGTTCTTGTTTTTTGAATTTTTATACGTAGCTCAACCAGAAACTCATTCTCGCACAAACAACATTGAACTGTAAACTGTAACTGAACTACAACTGCCTCTCTGCCATGAACTAATGGAATGATTATGCCTATTTTTGAATTTTGATCCTGTGTGCTATTATGTATTATTGCCTTGTAGGTTCGCATGAGTGTATGTAATATGTAACAATATATGCATCTTACGCTAATTGCAAGGTGTGTGAATTCTGGGTTTCTTCTATAACTTCCAATGTTCAACAGAACAGAGTGCACACATTAGATCAACATTGTTATTGTACAGAAACAATGATATAGAATATTCACGCACTTTATCAGAAGAAATTCAGAAGCTCACTCTTCTGCATGATGGATTGAATGTTTTATTTTTGCTCGCCTGCAACCCTATACCGTGTACAAAAAAAGTAAGATGATATTTTATATGTAATAGCAATAGCTATATTATATGGATTGTAGTAGGCAAGATCTAGCTAAAACACACGGCAAGTTTTACTGTAGGTCTTTTTGACTTG
>JAANSM010001086.1:0-20905 GCA_036850725.1 Orchesella villosa | reverse complement strand
TTGCTCTACATATAATGTATATAGCGCATTACTTGATACTCCCATTATTCACTCATTCTCCTACCTTTGTGTAGGTGAGCGGATGTATGTGACTTGGATTGGAAGAATATAGCTACTAAGTTGGGGTTGGGAATGATGTTAAAGCTAACGCAGCAAACAGATCCAGTTTGCATGCGCTGTCAGCAGAAAAAAAAGTAGTGTCACAAGAAGTAAAATGATATCTATCTCATCTGATCTGATATGAACTCAACGTAAACGTAATATCGTCTTCAGGATTTGTGGGAGAGGAGACCAATTCATTTTATTGATTCATCATCATTTCATGTTCGTGAGGACGGTATAAAGTTCTACTGCTAATCATATAATATATGCAAGAAAGAAAGAAAATGTTACGTGCATATAAGGAAATATATGTTTCGCATTGATATATTACTTTTACCCTAAAAGCATAATATCATTTTCATAATGTTTGTGTGTTACTAGAAGTCAAAGTGAAATGAATGACTCAGTAATATTCTAGTATATTTCACTTCTGAGAAAGAGTTTTGGACAGCAGAATCAGTAATAATCTAAGTACGAGTAGAGGTCTCGTCTTTTGTTTCGTGTCCGTGTGTGTCATGTCGTGAGAAACAAAGTTTGCTCCTGTTGCCGCGCTACCCTGTTTTTCTAGAGTCCCTGAAACCAAACCACAAAGACAAGGAAAATGACTTTCTTGAGCCTTCTTCTGTCCATTGTATGAGCAAGAAAGACAAGACAATGAGAACTTGTGCTGTTGCTGTTAGATTGCACTATATGCAGTTAAACTTGCAACGGATGCATTTTCATATTTATAAGTATGTATGGGTGTAGATAAGTACAAGTTATACACATCAAAGACCATCATCAAAAGAATAAGTATTGAATGCTTCTGTGAAAACGTATATATATATGTGTATCTTGCATACATCTATATCTTTGCCATCATAAATTGAATAATCCAAGAGCGTTAGCAAGTGGTATTGTGCAACTATACAAAGAAGTTATAGTATATCGCAATATATATCCAGAGCCATGTATAAATGCATATTATTATGTATTTTTAATATTCCCGTGTACATATGCTTTTTTCTCACCCCCTGCCCTAACTGAGCCATCTGTGACTTCTTTGTGGTCGTCTCAAAGAAAAGAAGTAGCAGCAAAAAGCAACAGCAGCTTAAGAAAGAAGCGAAGAAGAAGCTACTAAAGGAAAAGGAGTCAACTGCAAGAAAAGAAGAGTCACTCTCTGCTCAAACGCTTGCTTCCCTTTTTTCCCTCTGCATCTTACTTTACTATTTTGCCTGTAACATTATTTCACATAAATGTTAGCAGTGTTAGTTTTTCTTATGCTTTTTTCTCACCCCCTGCCCTAACTGAGCCATCTGTGACTTCTTTGTGGTCGTCTCAAAGAAAAGAAGTAGCAGCAAAAAGCAACAGCAGCTTAAGAAAGAAGAGCAGAAGAAGCTACTAAAGGAAAAGGAGTCAACTGCAAGAAAAGAAGAGTCACTCTCTGCTCAAACTGCAAACGCTTGCTTCCCTTTTTTCCCTCTGCATCTTACTTTACTATTTTGCCTGTAACATTATTTCACATAAATGTTAGCAGTGTTAGTTTTTCCACAATGGGCTTCGCTTAAACTAGCGTATTGGTTGCCTATGTACATAATACTTATCTCACTCACTACTTGTTAGTTGAAATTGCTTCTCCCTTTATGTATCTTAACTAAGTTTTGGTTTTTACTCGATATTATTATTCTTGTGCACTGCTGCTGCCTCTTCTTCTCTTACCATAAGTACAAGCATAACACTGACTGATACTTTTTTAGCCTCATATACATATACTTGGCTTTGGCTTCGAGTTGACTTTGTGCCTTTTGGTTTTGGTCCTGTATTCTATTGCTCTTCCCTTGAACTCTTCTTCTCCTGAAGACTGAAAAGTTCCAAGTCTTTTCTTGAACCGGTTTTAGAAAGGAAGAGTCAGCAGGTTTTTTCCTCTTGTTCTGTTTTTCTCTCGGTGGCTTCTGCTTTTGCTACTACTTTACTTTTTCTTAAGCTGGATAATATATAAATGTATGTAAGTAGTGTGGCTCTTTTCTTGGCTCTATATATGTATATGTCACGTAGTTTTGTGATAACGTGTATTCTTACAAGAAAAACAAGCGTCGTTTTTACTTTTTTTATCCATATGTGTGTAGGGATATGCACATATTGCATATTATATGCATTGCGTTTAGTCTGTCTTCTGATGTCTCTCTAACCAAACTGCACACATTTGTTACCTGTCTTCTCCATCTTGAAAGATGCGTATCACAAATCGCCTTCGTCATAATGAGCTTGATGTCGTGGGTATATACTTATATATATACGCTGTGCGTAGTATTATTTAATATTATTATTATAATTTTCATGTTGTTCCTTTTATAAGAACTGCAATGTTGACGGTTTTATCTATATACTTTGTCGAGAGAAAAAATTATTCAGTACAGCTATTCTATATGCTTGCGTTTTTTCAAATTTTGTAAGCAACATTTGGTTTAAATGAACTCTGAAATAAATATAATGCTTAATTAGTTTCCCTCTGATTTCCTGTTCATCGCTCGTGAGGGAGAGAAGACGTGGGAGGAAGTCTGCCAACCTGACTTTTGAGTGCCTTTTCATTTGAGAAAAAAACATTAGCCTGCATTAAATCGCTTTTAGGTGTAACAACAACAAAAAGTAACCTGTTCATGCGTTATGTGTGTATATACCTGTTTTTTATGGGTAACAAAAACTGTTGACTTGACTTTGACTTGACTCTTCTCTTTGGGAGCTGAACTGATTTAATAATTTTTTGAGAATATTGTGGGAAGCTGGGCTGACATTTGGTAAGGATGGATGAATTGTATGCAATGTGCTACACAACATGTATTTAAGCATTTTCTTGCTTCCTGTTGAACTTGCTGTCTATCACTTTTCGTGAATAATTTTCTCGTGTTAAATCAAAAGATGTATAAAAAACTAAAAGCCAATTCATTTACATTTGGATTTTTTTCATAAATTTTCTTTCTTTCTTTTTGACGAATTTATATAAATAATCATACGTAGAAGCCACAAGGTCGGAGGTTGAGCCCCAAAATTTCCAGCGCCATAAAATATCCTTTTGCTAAGTATTCCAGTGAAATGTACCTAATAATTTCTGGAACTATGTTGCGCACCGGTAACCGGCACCCATACATTATTCTCCTTTCTGTTCTCATATCGTGTCGTCAAAAATTGGAACAAGCAGTGCGACACTCTACTCTAAATACAATTCAGTCTTCAAATGTTTCGATCTCACTCATGTTGCATGCAGCCTGAGCTGAGGTCCGAATGCAAAGCATTAATTTCGCTAATTGCATAGTGTTGTTAGTTTGCATGCATGTCTACCTTCGACACATGTATACACTTAACGGTTTGGTAGGTACGAATGTTTAAGCTCTCCAAAAATTTCACTCACAAACTCTTTTACCTCTCTTTTACAAAGATGCTAACAAACGAGCCGACACTCAGTTTTTGGTCACAATGCGTAAATTTCATTGTCCATTTTAGGGAAAATCATATTCACACGAGGGTATTTAACTTTGTACACATGTAATTGGCCATTATAGTTGTTTGTAATAGTAAAATTTTGTAGCGTAATGGGTCGGTGGTCGGTGCACCCAACCTTCCCAGCTAAATCCCATGGTATTTAAGGTATAAAACCTCTTTTTTTGTGTTCTCTTGTTCTCTTTTGATTTCCACTCAATATTTCCATAAGGTTGTGTGTAATCCATATATGTAGCAATCCTTATGGCTCACGCGCTAACCATTTTAATGTGCGATGACATTTATCTACTTTACAACATCCATTACATTAATACACGCGTGTGACATATAGTGTTTCCCTTTTACGAGAATTGACGATGACCACGAGAGCACTGAGAGAGAGATAGGCGAACGATACTAAACTTTCAATTTTTTATCCCATTTCATTTCACTTATTGCACACGGCGGTGCTCATTTAGAGTAAATTGTAGGTAAATGGTCATAATGCTAATTTCTGGCTGCACATATTCGGTCGTAAGTTAAGTAAACAGAAAGACAGAGAGAGATAAGGGTAGCCGTAAATCGCACTGTGTTGCGACAATGCTCCATTATCCTCTAAATGAGTTCTTGTATGGGGGTGACTGCCTGAGTTTATAAATGCAGAGGCACAGCCTGTTTTTTTTTTAATTTTTGCATGGTCGGCCGCAGTATCACTATATCTATATTATAATATACAGTATATATTTTCTTATGCTTTTAATGTGAAGTTATTGCACTAGTCATTTCCATTTGTCCCATCATTATCTTCATGTTATGTAATAAATGAATGAATGGATGGTGCGACTAAATGAAATAAAAGGTAGTATTTTGCTCCCTCATAACATGTGTGTATCTCATCATAATTTTTTGTTTTGTTGGTGTACATAATACACATTATCTTTTTCTACCTGCTCTCTGACTCTATCTAGTTTGTGGTTCTTTTTTGTGGCATTACCAATTCAGGCAGTTTAGGTGACAGGTCAATCACCATTCACTCTCAAGCTCTCCTCTCTCAGATACACTTTTCTTTCTGCTTTTGGCAATCCTACGTAATAAACGAAATAATCGTCATAATAATGTACCTAACACAATGCTTTACGCAGTCAAGTCAAACTCACTCGCACACACGGATTTTTTCCGTTGTGTTCTGACAAATGGAAGGCAGAAGGACAGTTTTATGTAACATAGGAGAAGGAGAAGCCGACTTTGTTATTGTTGGATTTGGTTTGGAGTTTGGATTTCTGATTGTGCTCTTTTCGGTAATATGGAGCTTTGGTGGAGGAGAGCGGTTTCTTGTTCAGATCATAGACGAAAGTAGAGTGTAGCTCTCTCTCTCTCTCTCTCTCCTTCGCCTTTTTTATGACATGATAGGTTGTGCACTTCAAAAATGGAAAAGACGACAATTCTACAAGTTTTTCTGTTTTGTTAGCTTCTTATATATAAGTTTGTGTTGGAGGAGGAGGAAGCGAGTAAAACATGAATTGCTTGGTCTCTACCAACCTACTTGTTGTTTTCTTTCGTTTGTCTGACTTTTGGGAGCAATAAATATGAGGAACCGGGACAGCTGACCAAAAATATAAGTCTCAAGATTTTTTCCCTTGTTTTTTTTGACAAACGACAGTCAGCAACAGCTTAGATTGTCATCGTTTATGTTTGTTACAATGTAAAATAACTAGGAAAAAATTCGCTTGGAGCAGAGCTATAATAGTGTAATCCGCTTTAGCATCTGAGTGAACAGGAAGGCGGAAGGGCTGGGATGGAATTGGATTGCGAATGTGATGTGATGGAAAGTTTATAACATCATGACTATATGACTGCCTCTTTTGATATAAAAAGTATAATTAGAGCTTTTTGCCTTTGATTTTTCCAATGAGCTTAATAACTATCTCTCAATGAAATTTACTCGTCGTGATCTAGTTCACTACGAAATATGCGGGTGGGGGCTCAACCAGTTCAAGTAGAAATACAACAAAGGTAGAAAATTGTAGGATGCCAACGTACGTATAAGACACATTCATTCATATACGAAGCGTCTGCTCTGTTGTCTTGTCACAAAAATGTTGTATTGAAAAAGAAAGGGAAGTTGTTGAGAAAGAGATTCTTTGGGCGACAACAGAAATTAACGCGTGGTCGAAATATGAGAGCTCAGCTTACATATAGCTTCTCTCTAGTAAATGAGACACAGGAGATGAACTGTGTGACTTTTTGGAGTGGTGTGTGTTGTGTGTGTCGGTTAAAAAAATTCTTGATAAAAATCCTTTAGCTTCTTAACTTCTTGCATTCTTCCCCCAGGTCTTGTACATAATAGACTGGCTTTGATAATTGGTTCAATTTAAAAATGCAAGTGTCACGATTAGTGCATAAGTATATTATGGGGGATGGGTTGAACCCACTCATCAAATAGCTGGGCTGTTCAGGGATAAATCTTGAGGATAATTAATGCCCATTTCCGTTCAACTATGCTTATCAATTTTGCTTATCGGCAATTTATCACTTGTGCTCCATTCTGAGCGCTTGTGGCTGCGATTTTTCTTTCGTAATTGTTGCTGGTTATGCAGACTATAGAGTACAAAGCTACTTCAGATGTTTGCGCAATGCTGGTTTTGCTAGAAAGTTATTCTTTATTCAATTTCAATTGTTCAGTTTGATTTTCATCCAAAAATTCTCATGATTAATGAATTTCATTTTAGGTTTTGCATAATAATGTTTTGAACCCAACTCCAAGTGTTACAAATGTTAAATTTCTATTTGATTTTTCTCCAAAAAGGCTTTTTTCGATCATGCTGCTAGGATTAGAGCTGCATGTTGCAATCAGAGCTCATTAAACCAAGAGTAGTTTGTGCTTATAGAAAAGCAAGCGACTAGCGACTGCTTGGCCATGTCCAAACGAAAGCCTCCACCTCACACTCGGTTCTTATTACGACCTCCCCTTCGCCTTCCATATAATTCCACCCAAAGTAAAAAGAGTGCTTTGGTATTTGTCACGTCTGTAATGGCTCAACTCTACGTGTTTATTGTCACATCTGCTTGCCATCCGTTTTCTCAACTTATATTACATTTTCTTTCGTCTAGCTTCTTCTTCTATTTTTCCCTTTTTCTTCTTCATCAACAGAAAGTTGAAACCGTTTTTTGGGACAACTTTTTTTCTTTCTTTATTTCAGTTGTGCGCACTTACACAACTAAACCCAACTTGAAATTATACTTACATGTATATAATGAGGAAGGTACAATATTTTAAGTGGATTTCTACGTTTGGGGTTGTTTTTGACGAGGGGGTGAGTGAGAAAGAGAGAGAGAAGGAGTGTGATGTGTGAGTGAGTTGAGAACTAACGAGAGAAATTGACTGGTGGGGTATGGTTCCATGTCATCAGCTTGAGTGCTTCTGGCCTGGCATCGTTGACTTTATCCTTCGAACACGTTAGTCATGGTGGTTCAGACCGTAAACAGAAGACAAGGCCCGTTGTATGAATGTGTGTGTGTGTGTTTTCAACCAAACTTTGTTATCCTAGTCTAGTCTGTAACAGCGAAATGAAGTACCAAGTAACAAACACACAACCATAAAAAACTGGCTACTGCTGACTTTTTTTTATTTCGAAAAAATTAACATTCGTATCTCCTCCTCGCTGATTGTGTACCCAACTTTTCAATCTTATATACATATGCTTATCTCTCCCCTTCAACTTCGTTATTTTGGCATGTAGGATCTGACGGGACTCGACTCTTCCACATAATATATCTTTTTATGTCTGCTGATTGAATGCTAAATCAAAATTCAAAATGTTGGCGAAAATCGCTAATTACTTCCATATTATCACGAAGCTTCATGTTCATAATTCACACCACCACCACCATGCACGAAATCTTTAGCGATTTATGAGACGCTAATTCAGTAGCTTTTTGTCACGGCTTCCACACACTTTTTATCTCTTTTCAGCAGGCGATGCCACATAATATAATATATATCCCGTTCAAAAATTAGGCAATAGCCATAATATTCACAAGACTTGTTTCTTATTTATACACATATCCCCATTCTTGTCAGCAGTAGATATATATATTCCACACAGTTAATTATGCTTGTCTTTAGATAAGGAACCTGTAGAACTAAAAAGTTGTAATAGACTCATACATGCCCAAGCCCAACCCGACAAAAACCTCCACTTCTACCGTTCTACCCACATACAGTGATAGTGCCTTAAAATGATGAAGTTTATTATGACGTTTTCTTTACTTCCCCCAAAAGTTTATCATTATCTCCATTGTCCGTGTGTTTGTACTTTTCAACTTTCATACTACCATTATTATTAATACTCCATCGAAATAAATAGCAATAAGTTTACCTTTTCTAACACACACACACACTCTCTCTATCTCTCTTGGCTCTAGCTTGACTTAGGCTTATGAATACGACTCCTTTGCATGTGGGTAATCTTGGTGTCAGGGTTTTTTGCATATAACTCATTCTCTGTGGTAGGGCATCCGAAGGATTTACATTTATTCTCTCTCCTCTTCTTTCTTTCTACCATAACAGAACATAACCCTTTTCTGAGAAAGGATTTTATACTTGTGTCTTGTGTATATGGGAAGCGTTGTGAAAAGGGTGAGGAAAGAAAGAAGATGGTATACATATAGTACTTAGGTACACTGCTTTGCTTTCTAAGTTGAGTATTTATTGTCTTCTCCTCCGAGTCCTATTGTCGGTTATGCAAACTCCGAGAGAAACTCTCTTCAACGCGTTAATGGGTAAATATAGCTTTTTCCCTGGGTATTCGCTATTCATGTCTCAAAATGTAAATGCATCACAATATGGGCCCACTAAAATACAATTGTAGATTTGAAAACTTTAAAAAAAAGTTTATCCACACACACACAAGGGTGTAGCTGAGCTCAGAGAGGAGCTCGTGAGCTGTGAGCTGAGCTCTATCCCCACTCCACACAGTTCACGCACACAATGTGTGCCAATAGAAAAGTAAAAGGGTTCTCAATGAGGGACTTTACAAGGTTGATAGTAACGGTGGGCTCCAGTTCTCCACAACCAAACAACAGCAATGAATCGGAGAAGAGAGTAGACATAAAGTTGAAGAAAATGCCCACACATAAACATACAAGTGAATGGGAGATGGAGAAACATACTTATATAGTGTTTTGATATGATTATATCATAGCGAGAAGAGAGCGAGAGAAAGAGAGAGAGAGGGAGAAATGTTGTTGTATATAATGGGAAGAAGCACACAAAGTGAAAGTGAAACTGTGAGAATGAGAATAAGAGTTGGCTCTCTTGCTTGTAAACTAGAGACGATGAGGAATAATAATGGTCTGGTTTGGCTTGGTTGAGTAGTTTGAGTAGATCCAACCAAAGAGATACCTTAGGAAGGAATAAGGATATTATGTATATATAAAGTATAAAGCGTGCATTTACCTATGGCTATATATTCTTATAAGGATATCACAGACGGACGGGGTGAACAAAAGGGGAAAGTTTTCTCTCAACAAAAAAGTTTTCTCCTTTGGGGCTGCTCCATTCCAACTTTTGGTCAGGGAATATATATGTTTCGTCGTTTTCGGTTTGTCTTGTTCTTTCTCTCTCTCTTTCTAGTATTCTTCTTCTTTCTCCCTGAAAAGTACACAACAGAGGATGAAGAAGGAAAGAAAGCTCAGGTCTTTCGGTTGACAAAAGGGAAAATGTTAGAATTTGTTGGTGAATTGCATTATATTATCTATACAAGTGCATTGCATACACACTACACAACTACGGTTCCAGCTCCAGCTCTCCGTTCTATTCTTGAGAGATCCTTGTTTTTCTTGTTGAGGAGATGGTGACGGTAGTGGTGGTGGCATGGCGGTGTGACTTGGGTTACGGTATGGTATGGTATATGGTGTTGTTGTATCACAGCAGTTTTCAGTCACTTTTCCATGTAGTTTATAAATATACTTTTAAGAATGTATGTTGTTGTTGTTCCTGGTTTTCCTATAAGGTTCTTACGTTTACGAGAAGAAAATGGCATTCTATGAGAAACCCCGATATGAATTGGATAAAGAGCCTTGAGACCGCTAATATTTGGGGCTTAGCGGATTTCTCCTATACATTCTTATGAGCGTATTATGCGTTTCATAGGAAAAAAAGAGACAACAAACGTGAAAGAAAGTGGCAGGGAGCATAGCGGCAATGGCAAAAGAAATGTTGGGAGCAAAGGGAAAAAGAGACAGGTATGTTTACAAAGGATATAAGAATATATATAAGGATAGAATATGACACAGCATCATGCAAGTATTGCAAGTTTTTTTTCTTCTTTACTCTTTATGTTTGTTGTGTTGTAGTTTTGTAGTAATAATGCTAACAATAAGCGTTGCTTGGGTGGTTATTTTCAAGATCCTTCTTGTCATCCTACGCTCATTGATCAACAACGTAAAATGAGAGCAGACGCTTCATCTTTTGGGATTTAGCTCTCTTGAGCACACATACATATGGCGGAGTGGAGAGAAAAACTTGGAATCAGTTTTTGTTTTGAATGCTTCAAAAACAAGTTGAGACAAGAGAGATATATAGGTGGATGGATGAATTGAGAAAGTGTACATGTGTTTCAGTTAGATACATTCTGTCCACTTATGAAATAAATATTTGTATTAGTTAAATAAACATTAATGCGTGTACACGTGAGTCCTTTTCCAAGTTACTATGTAATTTTGCTCATGGACTTATGCTTTGACATGCGTCAAAATGGCACTTGATCTTTTCCAGCTGAATTGAGAAATCAGTTTGCAGTTTTCGACACGTTTAAATTGTTTTATCATTTCACGGAACGTCTAAAGAGTTCCTTCATCCTTAGTCTTATCTAGTGACGCACATTAGGTGACCTCATTTGTATGTCCTTTCCATTCGAATCTGTGGAAGTCAATCAATATAATATAATCTAGTTAGACATTTGAATTTTGATGTTCAATTAGTTTAACGTGAGTATCTAAAGTAGTATAGCTGAGAGTGTAAATAAATCACATTTTGCATAATCTTATTTCACTAACGACCTTTTATTTCATGTGATTATGACAAAATCTCAAATTTTGTTAGTCACGTGCCAATTTGGAACAGGTTATAACTTCGTATTCGCAGAATAAGCTGTGATTTTTTATGGGAGGAACGGAAATGAGGAACCACAAAGTAAATAGGTTTGAAACTGCGTCAGCAAGTCAAGTTTATGTTAAGACTTTTTGTTTTGACAATTTTAGTGATTGGCAATAATCTTTGCGACTAACGAAGTTATATTTAATAAAGACAGCACGTCACGTCATTCCATTTTGTTAGAGTTAAAAGGGAATTGGAACAAATGGGAATAAACCTTACGATTGCACATCCAATTTAATTGACATAAACGTAAGCGTTTGCTTGAGCGTTCGCTTTCCGCCTTATACTGTAACATTTTTCTGAGAACAAGCGAGCAATAATGCAATGTCTTTTAAGAACATTATCTCCATTATAAATAGCATGATGATTATGATTACAAAAGGGATCTTTATGATTAATACGGTTCAGAAGAAATATGGGGACCAATCAACATCACATGTGGAAACATTTCATTTATCACTTCCACCCTCTGACAATACTTATACACTCTATTGCGTTCACGCTTGACTCCCCCGGAAAAAATACATGAAGACAGAAGAAGAACTCGGGTGTTGATGTATGTAGTCATGTAGTAGTTTATGTAGCATTCATAAACCTCAAACAATACATTGGAATCGGAGCTAGTTAATCATTTATGAACTTTCTTTGTGGTGGTTGCTATCAAGGAGAAACGCATTGTATTCCAAATTTTAGGAAGCTTTTAGGAAATGAATCTATATCAAATATCAATCCCGTATTCGTGGATAAAGCTGAAAGTAAACGAAATGGAGGTGCTCTCATGCACAAGCAGACTTTGAAGGAAGGAGGAAGAAAAGAGAATGAGTTTTTTGGTTGATATCATTCTCACCCCGAGAAATACAACTTAATTCCTAGGAATTCATTTTAGTGCATTCACCGTCGCATATCCTTTGCAGAACAGACTAGACACATTATTCTTCCTTTGATCGTATGTATCTTCATAATCTTTCACCAAAAATCCTCTTTCATCTTCGAATATTATGCTAGATTAGAGTTTCTTGAAAGAGTTTACAAAACTGCATTTTCCCATCGTTCTCCTGTTTGCAACCGCGACCTGGCTGATTTCTGCGTCTGCCATTGAAGCCTATACGGCTATACCATTTCGTAAGCTTTGAAGCTGTCAAATGTCAAATACAACTATGTCAGCCAATTTTACTATAAAGAAAAATATCTATCGTCATTTATTGTGTAATACATTATTTTGAACCTTAGTGCCCTTTTGAGCCTTGAGGTCTATATATAAGTTATAGGATTTCATACGAAATGGAAACCCAGTTTCAATCCTGCATTACCTTATTTCTCCTTCCTTTCATTGTTTATCTGGTTCAACGTCAATTTTTGGGAAGAAGCAATGCGGATATTTATCTTCTTACGGTGCAGTTTATACACAATGTCCCTTGAGAATGGGGAAACACAAACAAACAACCTGCCTCCTTACGTATTGAATATATACGAGCAATATAACTAACTGAGCGAGTTTTGCCTTGACTCACTACTCTGTTCCTTTATGCTCTCATCTCAATCTTGCCATTTTTCTGAGAAAATCAGAGCTAAGGTCAGCAGTCAGCATAAAACCAAATTGAAATAAGAATTGGCGAGGTTGTTTCTCTCCTTTGCAAAAAAGGGCTTCTTGGAAAAGACCACGAACTGTTATATTTTCGCTAAGAGGCATATTATGATCTTGAATTTTTTGGTTCTTTTCATTTCATTGAACAGCTCTTCTTCTTTGCTCTGCCTCTGCCCAGATTTTTGCTCTTGTTTTATGTCCGCAACTTAAGGGAGAATCCTCAACAAGAGATTTCATGCCGACAGGCTTGAAGAAGAGTAAAAGGCAAGCGTTGGTGTTCACATTCATACATACGCAATCATATGAATATGCTAATCCAGTCAGTGGCACATGGCATATCCTTTGCCAATGGCCATGACTTCTATTGCTCTGCTCTGAATTACTTCTTGAATTTTTCTATTTCTGTACAGTTACTGTGTGTATGTGTACACGGTTGGGTCACACGCTATATACCATAGTCTTTTAGTAACTATATTCCAGTTGGTGTGTGGATTTACTAGGCATCTCCCATAGAATTTATTTATATGGTTAGTCCCGAACATTAAATTTCAGATTTTCAAGTTTTATTGGAATGGGATGTGATCTTTTTTCTTTTCGCTTTTTCTCTTCGTCTTCTTCCAAAGGGATGAAATGCATAGGCAGGGAAAGACGTTGTGACTTTGTGAGACACGAGTTGAATTTAGGATCGCAGTTTTCTTTTTTAGATGACATAAAACCTCATTCCGTGTGCCCTTTTAAGGGGGATCGGATAGCATATAGGAGACTACTTAGAGAATAAGAAGAATCCCCATATCGGCTTCTGCTTAGAATAGGAGACAGTTGGGCACAACAGGACGGAAAGTCAGTGAAGAAAAGACAAGTTTTGCGGTGCATGCAAGGCAATGGCAATATTATGCTTGGTTATTCATTCATTCTTGTAAGCCAACAGCCAAACCATCACTCCAAACTAAAAAAAGTCCAACGAACTGGCTCAGAAAAAAATGCACTATGATATGATAGGACGATATTTATATATATACACAATAATATGATGGTTGAAGACGAAGATGGTGAAGAACGATTGTCTCTCTGTTTTACAACTTTAGCATGCATATTGTCTTTGGCTTGTGTCTCCCTACTTGTCTTTCATATTTCTCAACTAGCAGCACCAAAAATGAATTTTTATGGGAAGTTTACAAAAGTATATTTTCCTTTCCTTACTTTTTCATCTTTCTTTAAAGGATTTTTTTTATCTGTGTACATTTGTGCACAAGGTCCCGGCTCTGGATATCTTGTTTCACCCGCGTTTTTTTTCTAGAGCTGGAGCATTTCCTAGTAATGTAATTCAAAGTCGCAATAAGTTTAAGTAGGAATATATGAGCAATATAGTGTCTAGCTTTGGGATTTTCATTTCCGTATTTCACCGCAATATACATTCAATGCGTTTCTTCAAACAACAGAAAAACGAATTCAAGACAAGATAATATAGCTGTTCTGTACGGCATCGGGCGAAAGACATGGCATTACTAGAAAAGAAAGGAGAAAAATGCAGAAGAAAATAGTTAAGCAGTATCAAGTTCATATAGGTCCCCATTAGGTAAGGAAAATGAAGAAAAGAAGAAGGGCAACCTATTCTAAAACTGGAGGGACATGATTATGACGCTTTTTTTATTCTTTAGAAAAAGACTGCAAACAATGTATCCCATCCTTTGCCATAATGCCACAAGAATATGGCAGGCAGGGTGACATAACGCAAGAATAGAGCAAACTTTTTTTTAGGTGCTTCTATATGGATATATCAACATCAACCACAAATAAAAAAGAAAATACACCGTAAGTTTTCCTATGAAAATCTTGAAATTTACATTTTTACAACTGGATACAACATCTTACAAGAGGCACGTTACACACTGCATAAAAAAGGTCCTTGAATGCTTATTCTACGCAATAAAACTTTTCTGTTCTTGTTGTTCCCTCATAAAACGGGAAGAGAGCAAAAGAGTGTGTATTTGTGTATACACATACGTGTTTTCTTGGGGAATAATAATATAGCTCAATACTCAATTGAATAGAGGATAAAATCATTGTGGGATATTTCTCCAAAAAAGAAAACTATATGGAGTTATGTCAGCCCACGGAGAGATTATCCAGTTAAACAAATAAATGCACAAATCTGCAACTCTAATGCGTGAGCGCGTATACAAGAAGAGTAAGAGGAAAGACGACATCAAACATTCAACATTCAACCACACCACGATATTTGTACCACATACATCAATAATAAAAGATGTATTTATTATTCCTTTTTTTCTATTCATTTCTCAAGAAGTTTATATAACATTTCTTTTATTGGGGAAACCAAATATTCTCACAAATTATCCAAACAAGAAAGCGACGATATAAGATGAATGTTTGTAGGTTGTAGGGTTGCTTGCATATGGCAACTTTGAGTCATTTTTTTATCCTTTCTTCTTCTACAAAAGAGTTTGAGTTGAGTGAGATGAGGATGATGATGACGATGATGATGTTCCTTCAAGGGTATGTTTCCTATAGGATATATACTTATATAATGTTTATACAAGTCTATTTCCAGCCTTTCACAAGCTTGGGCCGAAGAAGCTGTCAGTGAAGTTGATTCGGGATATGAATAATGTCTCTTTTTTTGGAGAACTTCTTGAGAATAGAAGATGAGAACACAAGGTAAAAGGAAATCATTATGCTCAAATACGCATACAACACTGCCTACCAAGTTGGATGGAAAGTTTTTCATTTATTTTTTATACCAATATGATATTATGTGTATAGTATATACAAGCATGTATATATCTCTTTACGACGTAGTTGATAAAAGAAAGTAATAATATTGTAGTCTTCTTCTTCCTCGCTCATCGCACAAGGTTCCCAGCAATGTAGCAAGAAGAGAGAGAGAGAGTTGTTCAACAAACGCGCGCGAGTAAACAATGTTATGAGTCTCAAGTATCAAATCAATGAAAGCATCGAAAAACGAGAAGTCGAGTGAAGAAAGACAAGTGTAACGGAGGAAAAGAGAGAGAGAGAGAGAAGAACAAGGAAAAGTAGTGGAAAGAAGTGTGTTTCATCACAAAACTCTTTTGCTGATGAGTTTGCAGAAAATCTTGCAATTTTTTCATGAGATATGCAAGCAAACGTCTTTCATCAGTTTTGCTTGTACTTGTAACCAAAACCACTACATCACATCACTTCCTCATAGGATAGGTTGCTAAAAGTACATAAAGTATATAGACTATAGATTTACTACGTCCTACACTTGGCTGAGCTGTTATATATAGGATCCGGTGTGTAAAAAGACAGAGAGGAATCAAAAAATAAGTTGCTGATGGCAAAATGTTTTCTCTTCTTGCTTTTGTTCTTTCTCCAATAGATCCTTTTCCTTGCTGGCTCCTGCTGATGATGATGATGGTGTGGATGACTCGTTTTTCTCTCCTCATCTCCTTGAAATAAGGAAGTGTGTGTGTGTGGTAGTGGGTTGTTGCTAATGCTAGTGCTAGTACTGCTTGATAGCTTGATATGATGGTAAAGCAAAGGAAAGTACACAAACAGAAAAAAGTAACCGGGTATAATATCTTTACTTGTAGTTATGTAGCCGTCGTAGAACAGGACATTACATCACACACAAATATATACTCTTCTAACATCCTACGTTTTATACACATTTCTACACACATTGGGTTTGTTACGAGGAAGATAAGAAGAAGAATAGTTTTTTGAGTAGTGTGTGTGTGTGTGTGTTTGTGTAGTAGTAGTAAAGTAATAGTAATAGTTTACAAAGTTGGTTCTGGCTCTGTTCTCTTCTTCTGCAAAGAGGGAAAACGGAGAGAGCCATGACAGCTTGATTTAGTCTTGTGTTTAGTTTTTAGGTGGTGTCTTCAGCCGAGCGAAATCGAGAAGTCCGATATCATGAACGATGGATGACTGACGACGCCAGTGGTAATCAATCTTTGGGTGAGGGATCCTCAAAAAAGTGCTCTGAACACAGACTATATAATATATGCATAGAGAGGGAAAAACTCAAGCTCTCTCTCTACTCTCTCTACCGCTTTATATGAGAAGAGGAGTTAAGTAAGTTGTAAGTTGTAACGTAGCCTAACAAAAAAATGGGTATCTCCTGCTCAAGCTCTTGCTCCACTCTCAACTTCAACTTTACTTTTACTTTCTCCGGTTTTCTGCACGTGAAACAAGGAAGCAGTACCTATTTTCCTTCCTTTTCCTCCTTTTGCTAAGGCTTTTACTTTGGTGAAAGAGATAAAAACGGAACGCCCTACGGAGGAGCAGTAATAAAAACGAAATTATTCTTGTGTAAGAGTCAAGTTAGAAGAAAGATGGATAGATATAGTCAGGGCCATATGTGTTTAAAGTATCTGTGATTAAAGGCAATTGATATTCTCATCGATTAGTATTTTATTTTATATGATATGCATTATAAAAGTAATCCACGTTTTTTGTATCTTTAAGTATCAAGAATCTTATATGAAATATAATATAATTTTTTTCACATCTCAAATATACGCAAAAATGTGGATGTCATATGCATGCATAATATCATGCAGACGGTAATAATGTTGCTGATAATGGCATAATATATAATGCAAATGAAAAATAGTGTAATAATAATAATACGCTATGCAAATCCTAAATTGAGATGGGCTATACTTCCCTCCACTTCAAAGACAAAATGTGATTTACAACACATACTCTATCGTATCCATTACAATTGGCACCATAATAAAAGAATCTCAGACAGTTCTGGTGAACAAAGGTCATTCTTTAAGACATTTTTCCCTCGTCAATAATTCCCCAAAAAAATAATTTTATGTACATGTTTTCCATGTGACTTCTGCACTTTTTATAGTGGTTGAATATACTCATTTGCAGACAAGATCAAGATATCCAATTTCATGTTTGTTAGATAGTTATTTGCTTTCATGTGTTTTCATATAAAAAATTGAGAGCAATTTTTTTCATAAGCGCTGACATGATGGGTGGTGGAATTACCGGATTATAAATTATGATGGTGACTGGTAAGGTACACAGATGTAATTTAGTGTTGCTAAATAAGTATATGATACAGTTCTTTTGGCGGAGTGAGAAAAAATGAAAAATTTTTGCGTATTTTTTATTTGTCAAGCTTAACTCCGTTTTATGTTTCTTCTAAGAAAATGCTACCTTATATCGCGCGACGGACAGCGTAAGTAAGGATGTTGACT
Source organism: Orchesella villosa (assembly GCA_036850725.1). Classification (NCBI taxonomy): domain Eukaryota; kingdom Metazoa; phylum Arthropoda; class Collembola; order Entomobryomorpha; family Orchesellidae; genus Orchesella; species Orchesella villosa. The sequence continues at coordinate 3,384 of JAANSM010001086.1, read as the reverse complement.
TATGTCTTTTATGTGTCTACGTCTACAGTCTACAGTCTGTTTATAATAAAGCAGATCATAAATAACAATTTTCTTTAGAACTTTATTATATTATTATATTATCATGAAAATTTCTTTATAAAAACACCAATCAAATTTTCGATGTGAATGATCTATTTCAGCTATTCAAGTGTAGGAAGCTCTCACAATGGCACAATCAGAAATAATATGGCAATTGGATATTGTATAGGATAAAAAGAAACGATTTGAATTGAACCTTGATGAAGCACTTTTCTCCATTGGGTGCCAGATCGCCGGATGGAACTAAGTGTGCATGGGGAGAGTCGTGTGGTATTCAAATCTTTAGTTTACATAAATCAGAGGTAGCATTTTGCCGACTTCTGGATTAGTCTTTGTTGTGTCAATGATAAATCCTGGTATGGTATTCACAGAACATGTAATATTATATGTGACGTAAATATGTTTCTTGCCAAATGTCGATGGCTGGCAATCCTTTGGCTTCAAGCTGCAAGCTGGCGATGATGAATGCAAAGTATAAAAAATAGATGTTATTTTACATTCGCTATGGCTATATGGGTCGCTTTACGTCGAAGGTAGAATAAGTAAGGTTTAATTGTATTTCATGTTACGAATTTCAATTTGGCTGAATTTGGATTCGATAATCCAAGCATTTCGTAAGTGGATAATTTAGAAATGTGTCGAAATTTTGCTTGAAAATTTAATTTGTCGTTTGAGTTTTGGCTTTTAAGAGAGGAGTGTAAAAGGGCACAAAAACCTCACGTGTTTTCCTTCTGTTCTCAAGCAAACAAAATTTTTTTCTGAAGATATGAATGTCACTCATGTCATATATGCACAGTTTACAAACTGCTGAATTAAGATTGTAACATGAACCAGTGAACCACGTATTATAACATGCTTTGGAAATGTTTCAACAAATAAATATGTATCCCATTTTCATTCCCACTCAACATTTTTTCTACCCTTTTTAGCAAAAACTTGGTCTCCGCGACAGAGAGGACTCATCAAGTCTCCAGCTGCGCTTTGCTAACTATGGTCATTTTCTTCTATTTCGTCTTTCTTTCTCTCTTTTGCTCACTCTCTCGTTTCTCCTTAACTTTTTTATCCAGACAATAATGTAATGAGCAAATGTGTAAAAGGACGAGTAGTAAAGTATATAAAACGAAGAAGTATGCTACATTATTGTGCAATGTGTGACCTCTTGGAGCCCCTGACATTAATGCGTATTGCCATTTTTGGTAGAGAATTTGCCTACCTGTCCTCCTGTCAAAGAGCAGCATTCACACATAAAAGCACAGAACCCTCATTTTTTCACATTTACAAAAAATGGACTTGCGAATGGAGCGCCGGAGTGTTGGAGTGCGTCTGTCAACTCGTAATTTATGGAAGTGTATAAACTCGTGTTTGCTCGTTAAGACTTTGACATTTTCCTTTTAACATCTTGGGCATCCCTTTTTGCACCGCAGCTTGTCCCGTCTTCTTCATTTCACTCAAGGTATATAGTGTGATATGGCTATTCACTTTTATGAAATATGCGTGGAGGAGGACGAAGACGAGCAGAAGAAGAAGATAAAAAGGTAAAGGGCTAAAAGAAGACTTGAGCCAGCGGAGGAGGATACGAATGAATAGATAACTAGGGAAAAAGCAGGTGTACACACACGACAACGACGAGTATGTATATGTATGAATGTATCCATTGATATTATGGCCATGTTTTTATGAAGAAAAGATCAGGTTGAGCTAAGCAGGTGTTTGTGTTTTTGAATTGGTTGATGTTGATGCTCATCTCACTTGTACTTCTCTTTTCAAATAAGAAAACTATCCATATACAACCTCGATTGAGCAGATGTACAAAAGATATAGCCTTTTATACTTATGCATGCTGCTAATTTTCAACCTTTTCATTTCATTTTTCATTATCCATAAATTCTCCATAAATTTTTCATGAAGCGCGTGTCCCTGTCTTCCCAAGTATGATGATGTCAGAATTTTTAAAGGTGTATATATTACTGCTTCACACCACACACAAGAATCCCATGTGCGTTTCCAGTTATGAAACTTATTTTTATAGGTAAATGTTACGCAAATAGTGTGTCAACGTCAAGAACGTAATTTCAGCTCAATTTCTCATATTTCTTAGTGATGATGATGGGTTTTAAATTAAGAATTAAGATGCATATATATAACTCAAGATAGAATTGTACAATTTTTGTCACTTGTGCTATAATGATTAACGAGCAAAGATCAGCAAAGTCCTGCGTACTTAAAAATCAATGACATTTTCTGTACAACGTCTTTAGGGTCACCAGATATAGTAAAAAAATGAGTTGTTGAGTGTTGAGCAATCCACTTGAAAAATTGGAAGGATTGAAGGATAGAAATATGTTTCATTTGCATTTGGTTATTCTTCTTTTCGGTTGCTTATACAAGTGAGTTTTTTGTAAGCACGAAGTACCGTGCTCAGTGCTCGAATTTACTCATGAATTCTCATTTGTTATTTTTGTGTTTATATGAATTGCTTGATAGTTTTCGTTATTGGTATTCTGCGATGATATTTTAGTTTCAGTTAAAATATACAAGTACAACAGAGACAGAGAGAACTACTCAGAGAGAGAGAGCCCTTTTTCGACACTATCCAAACACTCTCGCTCGACTCCCTCTTGCTTTTATTAGGAGTTCTTGCATAAAGTGGTTCACTGTACCAAAACTCAGTGTTACGCAGAGTATTCATGTTCATTTTCATGTTCAACTTTTGCCTAACCAAATGGAGCTCGTTCATTACTGGAAAAATAACAAAGAGCGTGAGAACATTATTACGAGTAGAGTTTTTTTTGGAGGAGGATGAGAAGTACAGGAGAAGTGAAGGGTAATAATGAAGGAAGAAAAAATAAACAAGAATGGAGAAATCACAGAAAAGTCAGAATGTTTGGAAGCAATATAGCACTACACACAGCGTATCAAAATGGAATGGCCAAAGTTAAAATATGGGAAATGCAAAAGCATATCGTATGTGTATCATCAAATTAACATGAATGAGCTGTGATTTTACATGAGTCAACTAAAATGCTAGAGCCTAAAAACTGAATTGGACTTTGGACGGCAGTGCAGGAAAGTGTGCAAGGTGTATTACACTAACTAGCCTCTAAAATTTTGCAGTCAGAAGAGATGCGACTTGCAGCCAACGTTACCGGCGATTTGCCTGCGAGGACACTTGCCTGCAAGGGACCTTTTGCCTGCGAGGACACTTTTTGGAAATTTGTAAGGAATCTGTAAAAGTAAAGTTTTCTGAGAGCAAAATATACTGCGGGCAAATGTCTTTGCAGGCAAATGTCCTAGCAGGCAAGTATCCTCGCAAGCAAATGTCCT
>JAANSM010001085.1:0-20909 GCA_036850725.1 Orchesella villosa | reverse complement strand
AATGGAGGTTTTGGAACTGTCTGGAATTCAAATCGATTTCATATTCAGATCTGCATAGACACTAATACTGATTTACCTAAGTTTCTCTGGATCAGAATGATTTAGCGCCAGACTCTGGCTAGATATAAACCACCTTTAAAATAGAGTGTTGATAATAAAAAATGACACATTAATCACTTGAGTTTAGGTACTAGTTACAAGTTACAAGTTACAAATACACCTAATAATTCTGCTAAAATAAATTGTTTTTAAAAAGTTGCGATTCTACAAGCTTAAAATGCTCATGCATTTCTACAGTTCTAGGCAAGTACATTAAGTTGCACAATATAATGCGGAATACTTTAAGTTATTTAGAGGGGTTCATTAAATCCCATATAAGTTACTCTTATCTATTTTTATATTCGTGTACACGTTTCAATTTCAAGCGTAGATTAGTAACTTAACAGCTACATAACATAATAGATATTACATTTACATTACATTGTTACAAGTATATATATATATATCTTCTCAATGTTTGTGGCTTTTAGTAAAATAAATTGGAAAGCTTAAGAGGACACATAGAAACGTGGAAAACCACACCATACAAAAATGTTCCAGCATACAACTTGTTAACAGGATATAAATAGCTGTTTCAATTTTTGTAGTAATAGATAAGGCGTCTTCTTGAGCCAGAATGTGGACTAATACATTCAAACAATCTACGAAATATTTATCGGTGGTTTCATACATTGACATTTAAGTGGTAGTTTAACAGACTATAACAAGAAAGTATGCTGTAGGAGTAAATTACACAATATTTTTAGTAAAACAATAACAACAAGTTTTAAACGTGGATCAAATCACGTGATAAGTATTCAAGCTGCAACTTTTGGCTTCATTTACTGGATAAAAGTGAAGATACGAAACAGGAATAAAAAGGATACCGATTTTTTAACAAGTAATACAGCCTATGCACATAAACACACATATATATTGCTGAGTTATAAGTAGCAGAAACTTTCATGTTACTTGGCCAATAGAAAGAGAAAGGTACTTTTTGAAAGAAGTTTTAGGGTAGATAATTTTAAACGAAAGATTTCATGAGTGGGACGTATTTAAAAGCTCCTCAATACTGAAAAACATTTTTGGAGATTGGATCTGCATTGCAGTCTTTGGCTGAAACTTTGTTGTATATATGGTGTTCTGCAACTTAGATTAATATATATGTGATATATGCATAGGTAGCTGCTTTCGTATCTTCACTCCATGGAACAGTTATCTACGATTGTATATAACACTTTAAAAATAGCTGAAAACTAAATTTTACGACAGAAATCTTCTGTCACTATAGTTGAGGTTAATTATGTCGGAAGAAAGGCTTGAAGACTCAGGTTTCCAAAGTTGTAAATTGTTTCAACATTTATAACACACGTAATGAAGTCGAAGCTACACAAATAAAATTCAATAAAAAAAACATGAAACTGGGACGGATGGCCAGGTAAACAATTTCATGATGCTGAAATGTAGATCGGAGACATTATAATGAGCTACCATTAAATAATCTTAATTTAAGTACATTCAAGGTAAAATTGTAGTGTGGTGAAGCCCATAGGTAGAGCTGGTATAGGCTTCAGTGTCAGAGTCCGTCGTTAAATCATGGAATATGAACATGATGGGAGCCGAAAAATGAAAACAGAGATCATTTCCTCATAGTTGATTCCGTAGAAGCTCATTTCTTCTCAAGATTGAAGGCATTGGCAATGGCACTTGCTAACTAATGATGACTGTAGAGAATGTTTACATTGATATGACCCGATTATAGAAGCCACTGTTACTGCTGCCTAGAAACTAAGATCTGTATGCTTTCCTGACAGTTGCCTAAAATCTTGTTTACTATCTCTACACCCATATTAGCTACATCTATTCCATCAACCTGAAGGATTTTATCTCCAACTTTTATGGGTAGTTCCTCTAGATCCGTTGCCGTAACATAAATCCCCTAAACAAAAGATTATGTGTTTATAGAATAACAGTAAACAGAAAGTAAGCTGTTAATATTATATTTACAAAGGAGTATCAATTAATTACCTTGCCCTCTGGGGGTGAAACTTGGCCAGCAAAGTCATCAATCATAAATCCCAACTGAAATTGGTTCATTTTTCTATGCTCCACTGATACCTATTAATGTAAGCGTATGTATCAATTTTCAAGTAATGAATAGCACAAAGTTATAATGCCACACGAGAAGGGTTTTTTCTTACCACACGAGCATTCTTATGAGAGCCAAAAATCCAGGGTTTACGAGTGGACGGAATTTTTGAGCCAGTTGGGCTAGGTGTACGGCCAGTTGGAGGCTTAGGAATTCCAGATCGAGCTATCTTAGAGGAAATGTTCCTGTTTGCATTCTTTTCGGGTGAAACGGGGGGATAGTTTGGCATTTCAACTCTTCGTCCATCATCAGTGGGACTGGAAGGTAAGCTTACGTCTTCAGGGAGTGCTCTGGGAGCATCAGACTTTGGAATGCGACTTCCGGATTTCCTTTGATCAGCCATCATAACCCCAACGTTATGAGAACTTGCTATATTACTGATCTTCGGTATTCCACTACCGCCGCCAAATTTAAGATTTGTAGGACTTGTAACATGTTTTTTAGCACTGTCTACCATTGTAGACCTATCGTCAGAGTGAAACTTGCTTGGAATTCTACTAGAAGCGCTGTTGGCGATTTTGGACGGTGAAGTAATTTTTGGTTCATATTGCATTGGAATACCAGTGTGCCCCAATTTGGAACCACCTGGGATACCAGTCTCTTTTCCCTTAAATGCAAATGACGGTGGAGGAGCACTCTCATGCTTTGGAAGCAAAGGTTGAGTTTGCACATTATCCGCTGCTGATGTCGTAAACTGACGTTTATTAGGCCCAGAAATTGATGGAATTCTGCTTACTTTAGTTTCTGCACTCACATTTTTATTCCCTTTATGAGACAACATTGGAATACGTGTCTCAACGACCTCTTCAGTTCGTTGGTCAGCCATGTCGGAGATATTGTTGAGAACTGACATTTCATTATTCATCTCCGTATTATGCTGCATTGCCATGCTATGGTCTTCTTCATGATATCTATCTTGTGGTGAGTAAACATTTGCGTTTGCATTATCAGTTGCATCCGACTGATATTGAGTTTTTGCTGCTGTGATATTAGCATTCTTATCTGACAAAATCCCACTAAATTCATAATCCGCGTTGTGATTTGTCATCTCCAAATGACCGTATTGCACGGAATGTGAGTCGTTATAAGCCATATTATCAGTTGGCTTCTGTAGTGCTTCTTGATAAGGATAAGGATCAATGTTGGGTGGTACATTGTTGGATTCTTGACCCACATCTCTTGCCTCCTGCTTCCAGTCATTATCTTCAGGGACCATGTACTGTCCACCAGGTACGTTAGAGTATGCAACGTTTTGATTCAAGATCTCAGGATTTGGCATTAGAGGCTCAGTTGGGAAATTAATTCTTCCCGATCCGGCCCCACCAGAAGAGCGAAAGAAAGCTGCTCTTTGAGCAGCAATGTGATAGGGTGGAGGTGTTCGTCCAACAGACAAGGGTGGTAGCCGAAGATCTTCCGCATAAGGTGCTGGGTTATATGGAACAACTTCAGGTAAACCAAGGGTATTCATTGAGGGGTTGACTTCGCTGGGTGCCCAGCTTCCCTTCTTCTCCTCCTCATGTTTTTCAGGTAACATATTATATTTCACGAACTCGTTGTTCTCAGGGCTCACCTTATCATTGACTTTTACATCGTGATTGTCGTTAGACTTAATTACATCATCACGCTTCTCAATCAAAGCTTTTAATTCATAGTCGTCCTTAATCTGAAAATACAAAGGAAACATTCTTAAAATTTGATATGCTTCACTACGCAGTTGCTCTGGGATAGTAATGCAGCTTTGCAAATAAAACTAGAAACTTTCATAAACCAAAATAATTGGGCATCATATAGATATGGATAGCTAATATTGCCAAAAAAAATCAGGAATATACACTAATTTGCTAATCATACAAAATCGCTGGTTTAAGGCTCAGACGTTATAGCACTATACATAATTTAAGTTTATAATTATAACACTAAAGATTACGGTCATGTTGAAGCAATTATTACATACCAAAATAAAAAATTTAGCATTGATACTATGCAATATACTCAAAGGCATTGGCACATTCAGCAATGCAATAATTCAAAACGAAATAAAAACTTTAAATGTATCAAAATCATATAAATACGGCAGGGCGACTGAATATCTATATTGATTAAAACGGACAATTTAATTAAATCAACCTGATCAGCCGCACCCCAACTATTAATTTTCCACCTCTTCTACGTCATCACTGGTGTATACCTAGGAAAATTGAGTGAGAAGAACAATCTATTTGAAGTGATAGTGCCTAGCTGTGTGGCATTCGATTGCAATCTTTGATTATGTACTTCTGAAGTTTATTTTTCGTGATACGTTTGCATACATTAATTTTAGACAAGTGAATTTCAAATAGTTTGATTTAGCTATTTAAAAAAATAGTTTGAGTACTTACAGCAGAATCCCTTAGTGGACTTATTAAATCCCCGTAGCCATTAAAGTCGCTTTCTCGGAAGTCTCCTTCGTAAACAGGCTCATCCTAAAGAAAATAACATATTTTTGGTAAACATTTATATTGAATTACAACTTACGATATTAATTTCACAAGTAGAAACAGAAAAGTGTAGCTTACCGAAATATTAATAACCTCTCCGTTTTGACTCTTGGCTTGTCGTATGTGGGAAGCATGCTTTGCCAAAGCGCGTAGTTCCTTGGGATATGGAGTAGGAGCTCTGAGAAGTCCACCATTAGTAGCTGGTTTTTCAGGAGTTGGTGGCTCGATTTCATTTTGGAATCGGATCTTCCTTTCGGAACGACGAGGAGTCTCTTCTTCACTATCACTCTTATGAATTTCGCCATCTAAAAATCACAATTATCCTTTAGTTTTTGAAGCAGAAAAACTTTCATCCCAGATGTTATTTCATACAGAGTAATAGTAAATTAAAAACTTACCTGGAGCAGGGAATTGTGGAAGTAGACAACAAGTGACGACATGCTGCCCACTTCCTGGATCAATTTCTCTGTTCAACGCAACTAACGGCTTATTTTGTCCATCAGTGAGCCATAATGCGCCAAGATTTGTGAGTCCAAGAATTGAGACGGGAAGATTTTGTATAGAGTTATTTGTTAGTTTCAAGACTTTCAGTTTGCTGAGATGGCCAAGTTCAGATGGAATTTCTTTTAAATTATTTCTTGCAACGCTGAGAACAGTCAAAGAAATACAACTTCCAATCTCAATTGGAAGCTCAGTAAGTCGATTCTCGTCTAAATATAGTGTATGAAGTTTTCGAAGAAGACCAATTGACAAAGGTATTGATTTCAAGAGGTTAGCAACAGCGCTCAATTCTTGCAAGTTTTTCAGCTTTCCAATATCTTCAGGTAAGCGATTGATGCAGTTAGAATCTACTCTAATAGTTGCTGCATTCTCCAGCTTGGTGAAACTATCTGGCAACGACTGTAAAGCAGAAAGAAGGTCACGATTGGTAATGACGTCAGTCCAACTTCGCCCCTTTTTACGCCTTTACGTCTTACGTCAGAAAATATGATACTTTCACTAGGGTAAAGCTTACCGTCAACGAATTGTGAGTTAAAGTGATATCCAAGAGATTTGTACACTTTCCAATGTCAGGAGATATTTCGCCTACCTCATTCTTTGACATGTCCAAGCAAGTTAGCTTTGTCAAATTGCCTATGAACTTTAAACATATTCAAAACGTAGAAATATATGTTCTCTTTCTTATCTGCATCTATTTCGAATTCTATATAACATTTATCTAAATACCTTGGGAATCTCTCGAATGCAATTATTATCTGCCCAGAGTTCAGTTAAACTTGTCATGGTCCCGATAACTTCGGGCTGCAATGTAATGAGCAAAAAATAAGTTAAAATGTAAGCATAAAACACAGAGCATTCATATGACAACTATAAGCTTTATCATTCATCATTTCATACCAATTCCTCAATATCATTGGATCCAATATCTAGCCTTTGCAACTGATGAAGACGACTCATAGATTTTGGAAGAGTTTGCAAAAGATTTTCTCTCAGCTCCAGAATTTTCAGTTTTGTCAGTCTCCCAAAGTTTGCAGGAAGAAACTCCAAAGCTGTCTCATTAAGGAACAACTCTTCAAGATTTACTAGCTGGCAAATGGCTTCGGGAAGTTTTGTCAACTGGTTCAAACTGAGGTCAAGATACGTGAGATTTTTGCAATTCTTAATACTCTCCGGAACTTCGGATAAGGCTACAAAATTTTCAAAATAGGAACTTCTATGTATTATTTGTGAAAAGAAAATACAGCTTTCTTAACTTTTTATGAGGTCGTAAAATGTAGTAGTCATTACTGTGCGGCGTGCGGTCATGCTTTTCCTTCATTTACTTACGTACTTAACTCATAATATTTTTTATGGTAGCATATGCATACTAGAAGTTTAATGGACTATGAAATTACCGATGTTCTTAGTAGAGGGTTACTTAACATTTATACAAACCCTTCCTAAAAACGGGGACTGATTGTGATGAATTCGGTTTACATAATTGATAGTTATGGACGTATTTCTATATATATAACAAGCAAATGCTAAAGAAAGGGATCCGCTGAACGAATCTTGTTTTTGCATTGGCGTTACGTAAGTTCTTTATTGCCTTACACGCGCGCTGAGGCAATTAAAATTATACTGACAAATTCTTTTCAGATCTCCTGTAATGAGGTAGAAAAAGCGAGTTTTTAAGTCAAAACTAGTGACGCACGAGAAATGGGTTATATATGTCATTTTGTATTCATTATTATACGGGATCTGTGCCACTTCGGTAAAACCGTTTTTATGTCCCCTCCACGAGGCGTTAATTACCTTGCATTTCAATGCCGAGTTTGTGCTCGTGGTTAATAAAACCCCACCCTTCCCCTCTTACTGCTGCTACACTTTTCAAAAAGTTACTACACGAAGGTTTTTTTTATTAACTCGAGTTGAACTATAAATAAGAGCTTCTAGAAAATTTACGAGAAGAACTTCCTAAAATCTCCTTGTCGTTGGATTCCATTTATTAATCATTTTTAGACACACCCTTCAGAAGCACGGATTATTGGGCTAATTAAAAATTTCAAACTTCTTACAATGTGGAACACGAGGAAGATTTTTTAGATACAGATACCATTTTATAAAGCTTTGAAGGTTGTTAGCTTTCATTTATTCTTTGAAGGATTTGCTGCTGAAGGCCAGTTTTTACGAAGTAAAATAGTTTAGACTTCCGTTTTAATACGGAATAATAGCTCATAAAGACTTTTTGCTGCCAGAAGGGATTCATTAAATTATGTGCGATGTGCGAAGCCAACTTCTTAGAAATTTGTTATTGCATAGCTGTCACGGTTCGTTGAACATTGGCGAAAAGACTTTCCAATAAACCTGGAAAGCGAGGACTAATTGAAATAAACTTTATCTCAGGTAATAACTGTGAGTGTACAACTACATTATCAAAGCCATAAACAAGAAAAAAACACTCGTGCATCGCTACCATGCATCTTTACGTCTGAGTGTGCTATTTTTGTATACCTTCATCCATGAGATTATTAATTTACAACAGAAACTCCTCTCTTGTACTCCCATTTTGTAGCACACCATTTTTATATACTCGATACGTACATGTATGTATGTTACAGGAAATGAGGGACAAAGGAAAGCATTGAGTTTCTCCAAAAGGGTTTCTTCATGGAGATTGTGGATATATAGTGAAATAGAAGAAAGATGACTATTTTATCTCGTCATGGCATTTATTCTCAAGACAAGCCAAGACAATACTACTTCTTCTACTTTTCTTTACATATTCCTTCACCAGCTCCAGTTGGTAGAGATAGTATTTCTTATATCTTGACTTTTTTTCTTAGAGAGCAGTCAGGTAAAACAAGTCGGCTACTCTATCAAGATTTATACCAGCTTATTGACAACATAAGATGCCTATGATGCAGTCTTTCGCTTACGTGGATGATGCCGATGCCAACCCATATCCTTGTTTTTACTCTAAGATGTCAGTTTTTCTGCATACAAGATGGATTCACTAGTACTTACTTTATTGCTGTACACATAGTTCATGTTGCTTCTCTATTATCGCACATACGGGAAAAGTAAAATTACGATGAAGTATCGTCTAACGCAGTTTACTTGGTTGAGACATGACATGAGAGGAAATGCAAACATCGGTGCAAATGCTACGGTAAGTAAAATATTAGGGAGTTACCGTTACAAATTCTCTTCTACTTCAATATATAAGAAAAATATGAAGCCATAGTGGGATACTGACATTTTTATCTATCTGCAATCACAACATTCACAATAACGCCAAGCTATGATCATGCTGTGACGCTGTAATACTAAAACAGCGTGTTAACAAGGTTTGCACACTGTTTGCAATAACATCATCATGACTCTCTCTTCTCATAAAAACGACTACTCACATTCTATTTATATCTAACAAAACTCTTTTCCGCTATAGCTTCCTTTATCCAGTTGACCCAAATGGAAGCTAATATTTTGCATACACACACAAATCCATAAATAAGTAAGTACGTATAAAAAGCCGTCAATATCAATACTCCTGAAAGTATCACATTCCGCATTCTTTTTTCTAATTAGCCAAGTGCATGTATGAGTAACGAGAATATTTAATGTAGTAAGTTGGTAGTAAGTGGATGTTGATGGAATTAATGGTGAATGCGCTGCTGGTTCTAACTAATTAAAACATGCAGTTGGTGATGTCGACGGCAACTGTTTGGTATATTGCTAACAAAAGAGTACCACGAAATGATGAGTTGGTATACGGAATCTTAATAAACTTGGTTATGGGAAGAGCTGTTTGGGTAAACCAGATTCAATTTCTTACTCGTGTAGCATAATCATACGATGATGAAAACCTTGCATTGAGTTGCAATTGCAACAGCCATTCCAAATTACAATGATATGTGTATACAGTCATATAAGCACAAGTATTGAAGTATTTTTTTTCTTTCGGTGTTAAGTATACATACGACTAAAAAATCAAGTATTAACCTTCCTCCTGTTTGTAGCTCTTTGCTTTAATGCGAGCATAATCCAAGAAATAGATACTGTGAGAATAAAAGATGCAGACGTGTGCATGAAGTGATTCGTTTGGGAAAGGGAATTGAGTATTAAGTAGGCACAAGCAAATGAAAAATTCATGATATGAAGAAGATCACCGCTTTTGGTAGTATGCGCACTGTAAAAAGTAATTGCAATACAAGAGCAATGAGAAGATTAGGATAGTGTATGTTCCAGGGTACATACCATTTCGACTAACATCCAATTTCGCGATACGAGTCAAAGATTCAATGGCGGCAGGAATCTCTTTCAGATCGTTATCACAAAGGTCCAGATCCCGAAGCTCATGACAGTGAAATAAGTTCGGTGGCAAATCAGATATCTGTAAATAACATAAAATTGCAAAAAAGAACAAGTTATTACAGAGAAATTTGGAACGTTGTACACGAACGCAATATTCTTTGGCGGTCCTCGGTGCAATAACTATGATAATTTAAACTCACAATACATCCATTCATAAGTCTGATTCTCTAAACAGACTTGTGTATTATTATTGAAAGTCACTGACTGATTAGAGTTACCCCAAACATACCAATATCAGGTTGAAGTGCATGATAACGATAATGCAACTTCAAACAACGATAAAAGTTGACCTACACTGATACGATGAGAGGAAGTGAATAACAGAAGCATGACAAATTAATGAAAAAAATATACATGAATAATACTTATTTTTTATGTAATAAATCTTATGTACTAGATACTCTCGATTTGTGGAAACGAAACTAACTAGTGTTATAAACAGGCCCACCAGAAGTTTTATGCTGTATAAAATGGCAAATGTGTATGCTGGCAAGCTCTAAAAATGACCAAAATATGTTGTAAAAACTCGATTTATGGTGTTTCTGGCTTCAGTAAGACACATTAAGGTTATATTTCTGCAAATATACATTTAAATTATAGCTGGGCTGCCGTAGGATGTATCGTTACGGCGAAACTCGCACGCGTTTTGTACGCCTAATCGAGGGTGACCAAGCAGTTTTCTAGCTTTCAATTTTGGCTTTGCTAGCCAATAAAAAGAGCAGAGCTGTGGAACCGACACCCTTTGCGGTGTCGGTTCAGGCCTTCAGTTCTTTTATGAAAACCTAGCGGTCTTCATTTCTTTTATTAAGACCTTACGGTCTTCGGTTCCGGTTCTCGGTTCTTTTATGAAGACCTTACGTTCATCGGTTCCGGTTCTCGGTTCGTTTATTAAGACCTTGCGGTCTTTGGTTTTTTATATAATATTTCGGTTCTCGGTCTCTGCCCTGAACCGCAAGACAGCGGTCTATTTCTGAACCGCGGTTCACAAGCTCTGAAGAAGAGCTAGCGCTGGTCTTTCGTTTTCTCACTCGACAGCCAATCATGGGGAATGTGAGAAATACGGATAAAACTTTAGTGCAGAAGCAGCTAAGACGAAATTTTCCTAAGTGTCCAGCTCTAATTCACATGCATGTTATTTAGACTCTAATACGAATGCAAATGAAATTGAAACGTCGGCCTACACTCTTCAACAACCTAACACTATCCTCTGTTCATGGAAAACACTTTCTCGAAGTTCTAACTCCACTGCACAGGTACGAGGAGAAAGTTTTAACTCCGTGATAATATGTAGTTCAAGTTTAATTTTACCAGTAAATTTGTCTTATTCATTTTTGAATTTATGTATAGGCTAGCAACTGCTACTTGCTCAACATACTTTCGTAGCTGCTGGTGCTTCATACCGGACATCGCGAAATATGCTGAGTATGCCGCAGCAACATACCGGACTGGAGCCAATGAAGGAACCTATTTTCGTCTATATCGTGCATATATAAAAGGAACTCATTACAGTTACTGCTGCAATATATACCAAAATCAGCAATGTCCGGGGTATTGCTAACTTATCTTCGTATTATATTTTTCTGCATTGCATTCTTAAACCAGCGAAATCAACTTTCAATATTTGTAACAGTAAGGTCATTGTTTCGAACACTAAGAGTGAAACTATTACTCTTATTCAACAGTTTATCAGTTACGCATCGAAGGTATACATACAGAAGTTTTAAATTTTGATGTTACTTCATGGTATATTCGATATCTAGAATATCTAGTTGAGATGCAGGTACTTGCGATGCGTCTAAAACCTGGAAATTGATGGGAAGATATACACATAATTCATCAGTTAGTTGCAAAAAAATCCACCTGACATCCATCCAATCTGACGATGGTTACTTATGACAAAAAATTAATCGAACTTTTTGTAAAATTAATTAAAAAAAGGAGCTCATATTAAGTTTTCACCAGCGCCTAGTAAGCATTTTCGAGATTTTAGTAATCATCGCTCCCAGTAGGAATCGAACTTGGAACTTTGTGTCAGTACACTAGCCACTTCTACAAGCCGACTCCTTGAAAGGCAATAGCAAAAATATCATATATGTTCCTCTTGTCGCAGGTTCATTTTTCAATAGGATTTTCGTTTACTAGTCGATGTGTGAGGTTGTGCTTTGTAGATTGCTGGATCAAGGTTTAGATTCGGTAATTAGAAGTGTCCGACATAGTAAATGGTGGCTGACGTTTGAAGCAAATAATTTTTGAAGTTTAATTTAATCCGTTTTGTTGTTAGCTAGTACTGAAAGTGGAAACTGTCAGGAAGTAATTGTTAATCGATAAATTATTCAAAACTCATAAGTAGTATTTGGTAATTAGGTTTAGTAATTCACTGCGGAAAAAAACTAATTCGAAATGACAGACGACTGGTCGGACGACGATACTCTTGCAGCTGAGCCTGTACAAGAATCGAGAGGACGTGGAAGAGAGGGACGAGGTGGTGGAGGCGTCGGCGGATGATCTTGTTTTGGATGTGGTGAAGATGGACGTGATTGTCCTAAAGATAGTGGTGCAGGAGGAGGCTGTGCCTGTTTTAAATGCGGCGAAGAAGGCCACATGTCCAGGGAATGTCCATCTGGAGATAGTGGCGGTGGAAGAGGAGGAGGCGGCGGCGGATGCGTAATAAAAATTTAAATAAAAAAGGAGCCGACTCCAATCCGGAGTTATGTTAGGAAAGTACCTGTTTGACAACTTCATCAGTGTTATTTGGTTTGTCTAATAAACTCTGACTCATTTTACAAACAGAATAATGCATCGTGCACAAATGCTTTTGGGAATGATCTGCGTCGGTACATTGTCAATTGTATGGAGACATTGTCGAAGAACCAGCGATTCATTGCAGATATAAAGAAGAATCACCCTCTTATGTGCCTGGATGTCATGTTTGTTGGAGGCTACCTGCTCATTTCCATGCTGGGTTCTGTTATGGTGATCGTTGGTCGGAGTTCTCCCAATATCATGTACAATTGAATTTCTATTTCTCGTAAAATATTATTTTAGACTCTGTCGCAAATGGTCCATGTTACTAACTTTCTAATTGCTTGTTTTCCTAGCTTTCTTCTTTAACAATCACAATCAAAGTCATCCTCGATATTTTCAGTGAAGCTGGATTGGTAAAAGAATGTTTTATGGCGTTTTTATGTATCGAAGTTCGGAATGATGGCATTACGCTGATGTTTTACTTCCAAAAAATATAGATTTGTCACTGACATTGAACTTTGTTAAAATCATAGATCATCAAAAACTCGTCGATTAGGGCTGGAAACTCCTCCGTCGTGGTTGCACGACTGATTTGATGCATTTCCATGTCCATTCCCGAAAATTCCGTTTCGTTCAAATAGCGTCGACCCGATGTATGCTTACCCGAGAATTTCAAAATACTTTAAGTAATAGGTAAACCTTGAATGATCCTACTTCTTCTTTTATGACGGGTACAATCATCATAATATGATTTAGTTATCATGCTAATAAAGAGTTGTTTAATCCCAAATTTTTGGTGGTCGGATTGTGGCTTACGGGAATATGGTTTAAGAGCATGGGATTTTTGTTAAATTTTGGTCGATTGGATTATGGATTTAATTGAAATCCATAATCGCTTTACTCTTCATCATAATTAAGACAGTAGTCATACGCATGGATACCACTTGTGAATCCCTGAAACATTGAACATTCTGATGCATTATTCGATTGCGCACAGGAGTGGAATAGTTTCCGTCTTCTTACAAGGTATATATACAGAAGTTTTAAATTTTGATGTCATTCTTGGTATATTCGATATGTAGAATATGTAGTTGAGATGCAGGTACTTGCGATACGTCTAAAACCTGGAAATCGATGGGAAGATATACACATAATTCATCAGTTACTTGCAAAAAAATCCACTTGACATCCATCCAATCTGACGATGGTTACTTATGACAAAAAGTTCATCGCAATTTTTGTAAAATTAATTAAAAAAAAGGAGCTCATATTAAGTTTTCACCAGCGCCTCGTAAGCTCTTTACAGAAGCATTTAGTAATCATCGCTCCCAGTAGGAATCGAACTTGGAACTTTGTGTCAGTACACTAGCCACTTCTCCAAGCCGACTCCTTGAAAGGCAATAGCAAAAATATCATATATGTTCTTCTTGTCGTTTACTAGTCGATGAGTGAGGATGTGCTTTGTGGATTGCTGGATCAGGGTTTAGATTCGGTAATTAGAAGTGTCCGAGATAGTAAATGGTGGCTGACGTTTGAAGTAAATAATTTTTGAAGTTTAATTTAATCAGTTTTGTTGTCAGCTAGTATTGAAAGCGGAACCTGTCAGGAAGTAACTGTTAATAGATAAATTATTCGAAGGTCAAAAGTAGTAATTCACTGCGGAAAAAGACTGCTGGTCGGAATACGATAATCTTGCTGCTGAGCCTGTACAAGTATCGAGAGGACGTGGAGGTGGAGGCGTCGGCGGATGATCTTGTTTTGGATGTGGTGAAGATGGACGTGATTGTCCTAAAGATAGTGGTGCAGGAGGAGGCTGTGCCTGTTTTAAATGCGGCGATGAAGGCCACATGTCCAGGGAATATCCATCTGGAGATGGTGGCGGCGGAGGAGGAGCCGGCGACGGAAGATCTTGTTTTGGATGTGGTGAAGAGGGACGTGAGTGTCCGTGCCTGTTTCAAATGCGGCTAAGAAGGCCACATGTCCAGGGAATGTCCATCTGGAGATGGTGGCGGCGGGGGAAACCGGGCCTGTGTCAAGTGCGGCGAAGAGGGACATATGTCTCGTGAATGTCTATCTGCTGGTGGTGGTGGAGAAGGAGGTAATCGCACCTGTCACAAGTGTGGCGAAGAGGGAATGTCCATCTGGCGGAGGTGGTGGAGGAGGGGGAAGCCGTGGTTGCTTCAACTGCGGAGAGGAGGGACATATGAGTCGCGACTGTCCTAACCCCAAGAAGGAAGATGGAGGAAGGCCACCTAGAGAGGGTGCGGAAGGTGAACCACCCAAAAAGCGTTACAATCCTCCGGAATTGTCGGAAGGGGATGCCATATTTGAAGACGGTAAACAAACGTTTGAAGGGCCCGGAATTAATTTTTCCAAATATGAGGCCATTGCGTTCCAGGTAAGCATCCTTTACGTTATTATTTCCAATATACAATAAATCTAAGACTTTAATAATGGAAGCTCACGTTCAAGTTATCATATCGTATAAAATTTTGTTGGTTTTTAGATCACAGGAGATAACGCAGTTAAGTCAGTGAACAGTTTCGAGGAGTTGGGACTTCGGCCTCTTGTCCTTGAGAATGTAAAAAAGTGTGGATATGACCGTCCCACCCCAATCCAAAAGCATGGATCGCCTCAATTGATCAATGGGCTACACGTCATGTGCTGCGCCCAAACTGGATCAGAAAAGACTGCACCGTTCTTGCTTCCCATCATCAATCGATTACTGCAGCAGCAAGATACGTTGACCCCAGCAATGACAGCTCCCGCTACCCCCGAAGCTTTGATTTTGGCCCCGACCAGAGAACTAGCCATTCAAATCGGGAAGGATGGCGAATATGTACGCCAATGGGAG
Organism: Orchesella villosa; assembly: GCA_036850725.1. Classification (NCBI taxonomy): domain Eukaryota; kingdom Metazoa; phylum Arthropoda; class Collembola; order Entomobryomorpha; family Orchesellidae; genus Orchesella; species Orchesella villosa. Next base: position 5,785 of record JAANSM010001085.1, on the reverse strand, counting down.
CATGGTGAAAACCCAAGTTGCCTATGGAGGTACTGCTATATTCTCTCAGAAGCAACGATTGATGGTAAATTGTCTTGCATAATCATTAGTTTTCTTTATAACTTAATGTTTGTTGCGACAGGTGTAGAAATTGAATTCATATAATTTTATGCAATTACAGAAAGGCTGCAACATATTAGTTGCTACCACGGGGCGACTAAAGCAATTCATTAGTGAAAAAATTGTGGATGTGAGCAAGGTCCGGTATTTTATTTTAGACGAAGCTGATCGGATGTTGGACATGGGTTTCATGCCAGACGTGAACACTGTCGTCGAGAGTCTTCCTCCAAAGGTACATTCGTATTATATATGATGTGAAATTAAGCGTAACTTAAAATATTTTATTTGATATCAAATCAAGAAATGGTGGTAATCTAATTATCTGTTTATGACTTTCTGGTTGTAGGAGGAGAGAGTATCCGGCATGTTTAGTGCCACGTTCCCACCGGATATTCAGGCTGCTGCAAAGAACATTTTAGGGGATTACGTTTACATAGTAATCGGAGTGGTGGGTGGAGCCTGCGCAGATGTGAAACAGGAGATAGTTCAAGTCGAGAGGGCTGAGAAAAGGAAGAAGATCATGGATATCTTGGCTGAAACTCCTAAGACTGATAAAGTGCTCGTCTTCTGTTCTTCTAAGAAGGGCGCAGACTTTCTTGCCACGTATTTGTCCAGTAATAACCATTCGTGTACTTCAATTCATGGGGACCGCCTTCAAAGTCAAAGAGAGCTGGCACTAATGGAATTCACGACTGGACGACGACAGGTGCTAGTTGCAACGGCCGTTGCTGCTCGTGGTTTGGGTACGTTAAATAAATCACAATTCTTGCTTGTATTAGTTGAAATTCTTTGAATTTGAAGGTGTTATATAGAGAATATTTGAAATTGCAGACATTCCTAAGGTTGCTTTGGTTGTCAATTATGATATGCCAAATGAAATCGATGAATATGTTCATCGCATCGGACGAACTGGGCGTGTAGGCCACACTGGAAAATCAATTAGCTTCTATGAAGATTCACAGGACTCTTCTTTAGCGTCCGCTTTGGTTTCTATTCTGAAAGGTGCTGGTCAGGAGGTTCCCGATTTTCTGGAAGGAGTGGCATCCAATGGCTATTGGATTTGAGGAAGGTGGATTCTCGTCCGTGGATGTTCGCAAAGGGGTAAGCCAGGCAGCTAACTTTAACACACTTAAGATTAGTTGATGCATTTTATTATTGTAATTCTAATTAGACTGGTAATTTTTTGTAGGCTGGTGGTGGACAGGCGACCGCTGCTGCTGATGACGACGACTGGTACTCTCTGCTAGTGTTTCTTCATACTTTTTGTTTCAATAACTTTTTTTCATATTACTATCAATCAATTAAGTCCTGTTTTCGTGTTGGTTTGATATATTTTATGTCGTTGATTAATGAAAAGTTTTCTACTTCGTTTGAATATTATACTAATTAATAGTTGATGCATTTTATTATTGAAATTCTAATTGGAGTGGTAATTTTTTGTAGGCTGGTGGTGGACAGGCGGCCGCTGCTGCTGCTGATGACGACGACTGGTAAAGATAGTGTTCCACTTACTTCTCTCTGCTAGTGTTTCTTCATACTTTTTGTTTTAATAACTTTTTTTTCTTATTACTATCAATCAATTAAGTCCTGTTTTCGTGTTGGTTTGATATATTTTATGTCGTTGATTAATGAAAGGTTTTCTACTTCGTTTGAATATTATACTAATTAATTATTGACAAGGGCGAGTACATGACATAGTTCTAGTAGTTATCTTTCAACGGTATGTGAATCTTTTATGGAAGTAACATGTATGTTGTATGGTAGTGTTCGACCGGTGTTAATTATGGTCAATGAAGGTGAATAGTAAGCGGGTACGTATGTTATCAATTTTGTTAGTTTTATCTTTAGTCGAAGATAATTTTTATAGTCATTAATTATTTTGTTGAATTGTAACCGAACCGTTGATAAATTAAATGACGTTCTGTGTCACCCAAAAGTACAATTTTTGATGTTTCATAGATATCGTTTCTTCATTTAATCACTCACAATTCAATGATTTACATTTTACCCTTCTTAAGTTCATATTAAAGATTTCTGGTTTCATATACTAATTATAAGATGCTCAGGTATTCGAATCGGATCTCTGTCAGATATGCCTACGCCGTCAGCCGTCATAGATGCCAAGAAAAGCACAATTGGTTGATTCGGTTGATGTTGAGTTGAAGTCGATTTGATGAGAAAGCTTGATCTTTTCATACATTCACATTATTGTCATGAAGAAGAGCAGATGCACGCGGGGTGGCTCACCACATCTTGTTCATAATGTATATATAGGGAAATGTTATTGCCATATATCATCATCATCAGCTTCACACAGGTTTACTCTATCGATAGTACAGCAGATGAACTGCTCCGGGTCGATTCAGTGATTCAAATAGTGTAGAACTTTTAATTTTTTCGAACACTCTTTAATATCGTGTGATTCATGTACAGATGATAGCTACATGATTTTCAGCAGAGACGGACAACTTGTCCATTCCGTGTCCGTGTTTTCAAATAAAATCCATTGCTTTCCGTAATCTTTTTGCAAAATAACTAATCTTTAACATGTTAAATCAGTTAAATACTTTAGTTTGTTCAAAATGCTCCCCTTACCTTGTGGGGTCATTGCGTGGGCGAAACCATTGGGAGCGGATTACCACTCTAATCACACAACAAGGGTGTAACTACAGCTCAAAAACGTCATCAACATCATCAGCCCAATCATCTGAGGTGGCAGTAGTGACACAAAAGAATCAGGCAGTAGTTGAGACCGCGACCGTACCACAACAAACTTTTATTTCTCATTTTTCTGGCTCAGACATCCGCGACCTGGACCCTGAAGCCAGGATCAAGATCCACAATGTTAGCGCCCAAGTAGCTGCTGCTCAGTCAGCAACTTTGATAACCGAGAAAAGACTACAAAAGCGAAGGAACATTTTGCGAATGCCCGAGGAAGAATATGCTGGCTACGCATTATTATGTCGGAAACCACCTTTGTGTGATAGACAGGGTTTTGGTCAAAGTGAATTCATGCGGCAGTTTGAGCCTGTTACGCATCGGACCAATACTGACGTCCTCTGTGCACTTCAGGCGGATATTGATATGAGACCTGAGAACATTAGGAGGTGGTACGCGAATGCGGTAATAGAGGAGGAAATGAAAAGTCAGGCGTAAGTTTTGTAATTTATAGTTTATAATAAATTTCTTTATATTATCAATTTATTATGGTGTATGGAGAATATTGTTAAGTTAACGATTATAAAATGTTTTTGTTTCTTGTAATATTTCATTTAGATACAACCCGAAGCGTAACAGCATTTTGGGAAATGATCTTGCAGCAGCTCATTTTGTCGTGTTTCGCAAAGGAAAAGTCAAGTTCCTGGGTCAAAAAGAATGGGTGACGGCCTACAGAAAGAATGCGAAACGAGATACACCTGAAGAAGATCTTCCTGTTATGGCCTTTGACTTGTGTACCCTCCCTACAAAGTACGATCCTCGTTTTAGAGTTGAAGCATTAGATTGTACGGGAGTGTCATTGCACTATGAAGGTCTTGCTAATTTTGGTATGTGAAATCATAAGTAATTTAAATAAAAAACGCATTGCATATTAGGAAGGCATTTTATTTATAAGTGGACCAGTGGTGTTTGGTGTTATAACTTTGCTTCGTTCTTTTGTATGTTTGAATGCTGTAGAAAACCTTCGATACGTGAAATGGCTTAGTCTTCGGGATTCTCCATACGTTGATGATTGGTGCATGGATAAAATTGCTCGTATATTTAACGAAACGCTTGAGTTTCTTGACCTGAGTGGATGCAAAAGAGTGACGGATAAAGGAATTGGTACTTTCCATCGCTGCAAGTAAGTTAAACTGAAATTGGAGCAGCTAATTTGAATGAAATACAAGTGTTAGCCATCCATTGTTATGCTAATTAAATATGCTCTTCTACTTCCTTGTAGGAATCTTAAGGCTATCGTCGTTGATAACATGACGCATTTACCGGATCTTGAAATAGTGTGTGCCATGTTGGAAGACGTTAATCCAAACTTAGAAATTTTGGGAGTCGATTATCTTAGTAAAATGGAAAAACTTCGGTTGGAGGGCGACGACTTCGGAAGCAGCCAAGATTTACTAGACTCTAACAAAACTGATCCTCTCGCGATTGAGCCAGGAAGCCGCCCGGAATCAGATAGTAAGTCGATAGGTCACAATCCCAACTTACAGCCCGCTTAGAAAATGAAACTTTACTATTCACTATTCAGAAGTATTTATGTAAAGAAAACGGTGTAAAAATTTATTCAACTTGAAGTATAATCGCCAGAATTACAAAAAGCGCATTAGTAAAAACTTTCTTTATGTATAATTATTATCATAAATAACAAATAAGCGACATATTTTGACAATTTTATGAATAATTTGCCCTTATAGTGTTTAGAGTAGTTACTCGGGACGAGGTTTCAGTTTCTCTTAAAATCTACTTAAAATCTGATTGCCTATACATACCGCGTAAAGTAATATCTTGTCTAAACCATTGTGCACCGGACTTTAACACTGAACATACCAATTAATTTACATACTTACTTACGTACAATAACCATTTCCATAGTCGATTCAACTTATCATTCGATTTCTGCACCTTATTCTAATCATTACAAACGTAGAAAACTTTCACGCAACAATGAGGGTAAATGTGGCTTCCCGTATCACAGCTAAACATATGCATTTGGGTTACGCTTCCTTACTCCACAATTCATCGTGCGCTTCACATATTGCTTAACGCGTTCGTTACTTTATGATTAAATAGGTAACTTCGTACAAAAGTCAGTTAGTAACAGTTTTCAAAATGGCTAAGTTTGGCTTAAAAACTAATCGTTTTGATAGTATGGTGGACTAGATACATGCNAAGTTTGCTTAAAAACTAATCTTTTTGATAGTATGGTGGACTAGATACATGCTACAATTGCTTTACTTCCTCCACCCACGAAAAAACGAAGTGACAGATGAGACCAGACCGCCAGTCATCATACTAGCAGTAGTGGCATTACGAGAGCGTGCGAAACTATCCGTTTGATAAGTACTAACGCTTTGGCAGTAACTCTGATTGGTCATCTCTTGTAGACTAAACTCTTCGATCGCTCCACGCTGAACGTTTTCCCAGTCAGAAGGGAATGAGTCATTCCAGTCCGAGTCGGATTCAGACCTGTCCTCTTCAAATATAACCAAATCCTTCTCGATTGAGTCTTCCATTGATTTGGCAAGCTGAATTGAGACCTCAAACGGACCACGTCTATTGGAAACAGATTTTTTAATTATTCACATAAACCCCATTGGCTTACTTACATGTAGTGAAATTAATTCCTACCTTCCCAAATCAGCATGTTCAGGATCGAACAATAGTAGCAAATTAGAAATCGTTTGCCTAGGGTGAAGAAATGTTGGAGCAATGCCCTGAGAAGCGCACAAGTGGACAATGTTTGCATTCAGCTTTGCAACCTTTCTGTTAAACTTTGTTGCAAGATCACCATTAGCAAACTCACTGAAAAAAATAATGTTAAAATATGATGATCACATGCAAATAAGCTGACAAAAGGTAGTAACCCTCAACTCAACTTCTCAATTTATTAGCATACGTGTAAGACAAACGGTGAGGAAGACGAAGATCTAGGTAGTATGCCACCAGATTCACGAATTGAGTCGTGTATGTT